>VZRW01005009.1:0-98124 GCA_013398125.1 Aegotheles bennettii
CAAAAAGCCAATGGTATCCTAGGGTGTATCAAAAGGAATGTAACCATCAGATTGAGAGAAGTGATTCTCCCCCTCTACTATGCTCTCCTGAGACCCCACCTGGAGTATTGTGTCCAATTCTGGAGTCCCCAACATAAGAATCACATAGAGCTATTGGAGCAAGTCCAGAGGAGGGCCAAGAAGATGATCTGAGGGCTGCAGCACTTCTCCTGTGAAGACAGGCTGAGAGAGTTGGGGTTCTTTAGCCTAGTAAAGAGAAGGTTCTGGGGAGACCTTAGAGCAGCCTTCCAGTACCTGAAGGGGGGCCTACAGGAAAGATGGAGAGGGGCTTTTTGCAAGGGCATGTAATGATGAAACAAGAAAGAAATGTTTCAAACTAAAGGAAGGCAGATTTAGATTGGCTATTAGGAAGAAATTCTTTACTGTGAGGGTGATGAGCCACTGGAACAGGTTGCGCTGAGGAGTTTTGGATGTCCCCTCCTTGGAAGTGTTCAAGACCAGGTTGGATGGGGCTTTGAGCAACCTCGTCTAGTGGGACGTGTCCCTGCCCATGACAGGGGGGCAGAAACTAGATGAACTTTAAGGTCCCTTCCAACCCAAACCATTCTAAGATTCTATGATTCTATAAATGCAAAATTCCTAAATTTTCATCAAATAAGCTAAAATATTTCACCCACATTCACTTCAGATGCATGGAACTGGAATGAGTTTTTTTCTTTCTTTCCATATAATTGGTAGGAAATATTTTTATAAGCTACATGTTTTGTGTATGGATTCCCCAAGACAGGCGCCAGTTCTGCAGAGATGTCATCTTCATTCTCACAAGACAATTATTTGAACCTTGGCTGAAATCTATTAGGAGATAAATGTGGTGAAAGAAACAGAACAGCCAGCTGAAGTCTGCAACAAATGTGAATTGAAAAGGTGGCCACCTCTTTTAATTCAAAGAGGAAAATAATAACTTAAAAAATCTTATGCATTATACAAGCTTTGCTAATTAATCAACTGAAAGTTGTTTGTTCATACTTTGCTGTAATAGAAGACAAAGCACATGCAAATAAACAACAAAATATACATTAATATTGGCATGAAGTTACAGGCTCACACCTGGTATAATTGCTGGTATGTTTTATAGGTCTAATCTGCAATTGATGTATAGTAGGTTGTACACAGAAGGAATGTATAACAAGTACCATTTACATGTTACAAAGGCTGTGAAAATTCTCAACATGCTGATTATTAGGAACAGTGGTAGAGGTTATTAGTAGTTGACTGTCTAATATGAATCACAGAATCACAGAATCCTAAGGGTTGGAATGGACCTCAAAAGATCGTCTAGTTCAACCCCCCTGCCAGAGCAGGGTCACCTAGAGTACATCACACAGGAACGCATCCAGGAGGGTTTTGAATGTCTCCAGGGAAGGAGACTCCACAACCTCTCTGGGCAGCCTGTTCCAGTGCTCTGTCACTCGCACAGTGAAAAAGTTCTTCCTGATATTCACATGGAACCTCCTATGCTCCAGTTTGCAACCATTGCCCCTTGTCCTATCATTGGTCATTACTGTAAAAAGCTTTGCTCCATCGTCCTGACACTCACCCTTTACACATTTGTAAACATGGATGAGGTCACCCCTCAGTCTCCTTTTCTCCAAGCTAAAGAGACCCAGCTCCCTCAGCCTTTCCTCATAAGGGAGATGTTCCACTCCCTTAATCATCTTAGTGGCTCTGCGCTGGACTCTCTCAAGCAGTTCCATGTCCTTCTTGAACTGTGGGGCCCAGAACTGGACACAATACTCCAGATGTGGCCTCACTAGGGCAGAATAGAGGGGGAGGAGAACCTCTCTCGACCTACTAACCACCCCCCTTCTAATGCACCCCAGGATGCCATTGGCCTTCTTGGCCACAAGGGCACATTGCTGGCTCATGGTCATCCTCCTGTCCACCAGGACCCCCAGGTCCCTTTCTCCTACACTGCTCTCCAGCAGGTCAGCCCCCAGCCTGTACTGGTGCATGGTGTTGTTCTTCCCCAGATGCAAAACTCTGCACTTGCCCTTGTTGAATTTCATTAAGTTTCTCCCCGCCCAACTCTCCAGCCTATCAAGGTCTCTTTGAATGGCAGCACAGCCCTCTGGTGTGTCAGCCACTCCTCCCAGCTTAGTGTCATCAGCAAACTTGCTGAGGATACATTCTGTACCCTCATCCAGGTCGTTGATGAAGATATTGAACAACACCGGTCCCAGTACCGACCCCTGAGGGATTCCACTAGTTACAGACCTCCAACTAGATTCTGTCCCATTGACTACAACTCTCTGACTTCTTCCCTTTAACCAGTTCTTGATCCACCTCACTACCTGATCACCAAACCCATACTTTATCAGCTTATCTATGAGGATGCTGTGGGAGACAGTGTCAAATGCTTTGCTGAAATCAAGATAAACCACATCCACCGCTCTACCATCATCTATCCACCTAGTTATTTCCTCATAGAAGGCTATAAGGTTGGTCAAACATGACTTACCCTTGGTACCCTTGGTCTCAGATTATCTACGAGGATGCTAGGAGACACTGCACTAACAGTGATATCTCAGCACAAACCTGATTCATAAAGCACAACAATCTGGTGAATAAAAAAAATATTTTTGTAGAAAGTAGTCTTTCATTTTCCTTCACTGGATTTTTGTAAAAGAAGTTTAAATGGGAGTGTCAGGCTCTAAGCACCCACTTAAGGCAATGGCATTTCTATTTTGTGGTCAGAATGACTCTCCTTCAGTAAAGTATTAAGCATATAGGGTAGCAGTTACATATGTTTTTGTCTACACAAGAATAATCAGGAGAGAGTTGATAAAAACAAAACCAAAACCAATCAACCAAAATATGCAAGCAAAACAAAAACAAACAAAAAATAATCACAATCTGTGCCACTTGTACAAATCACTACATTTCCCGTTGCATTTATGTTCTCTCTGAGAATTGCAGTTCTGGACTGTATTTGAGTCTATCTTTGTTCATAACTTAGAAAATGCTGGTGACTTCTCTATAGTTTGTGTTATATGGAGTGAAAAGCTAATTATATATATGGTATTCAGCAATGAACGAACCTTATGTTTTGTGGCTCACAAGTAAGAAATTGCAAATACTATCCACAGGTCTTTTGACTTGTCCAAGGCAATGGACACCATATGTTAAAATTAGGTAGTTTATACTCATTGCAACAGCTGGCTTTGATAATCCTCACTTAGAACAAGACAGTACATCCAAGTGGAAAATTTTCTTCTTGGAGAGGTTTGTTTTGCTCAAGGCTGTATAATGACCTGATACAAATGAAACAGCAACATTTACTTTATGATTTTAGGGTAGCATGAATTTAAATTTTATAAAGCAAATTAAAATTGTTATCAGAATTTAGTTGTTTACAAATTTTACAAACCCTTAAATGTAATACAAAAAATAAATGAAGGCAGAGAACAATCTTTTATGGCCCACTGTTAAGTATAGAAATATCTTATTCTGTCAATGTGATTTCAAAGCAGGATGAAAAATGTCAAAAGTGGGGATGACAAATCAGTCTAGTGAGGAAAAATGACTCTCAGACAAGAGATGTCATTTGTCATGATTGCCATTTGACTGCACTTTCTCCTGTCTTCTCTTTCAGATGAATGTTACTTTGCCATTAATTTAAAATTATCTTAAATCAACGATGGGTTGAACATGAAAAGCAAAAGTACTTGTCTTTTAAAGTTTTGCAATATGCAGAAATCTATTCAAATGTAAACTTACTGAAAACTGATATATACATTATAAAAGAGGTTATCATAATGAATTGTTAACTTAGAAAATATTATATTTCTTTAGTTCAAAAGTCCATTTTTCCTAAATAAGGCAACCAGCATGGCTTTTGTTCAAAACTGACACAGCTGAGCACAGCTCTCTGAGCCACTGCATAATACGGGTGGTAATTAAGCCACAGCTTCAAGGTTGCATGGGCACAAGACAATTCAGCCTAATGAAGTATCGATTGGCTGCAGTCGAGGTAAAACAAGTTGACATTCATTTAGAGGTAGCAATGCGAATATGCCACAAAGCCACCAAAGAAGGGAAAAAAACAATGAGACTGAATTTTAATCTTGCAAACACAATTAAGAATCTTATTTACAGCATGTTGCTATCACTTAAACTAAAGCTAATTGCGTACTTACTGCCCTGACATCAGATTCTTAAATCAGCAGAAATTATATCCATAGGCTGTTGGCAAAATGCACATGAAGTTCAGTGTTTCAATTAGAACTTGTCCTAACACTTTAGAAACCCAACTGCAAAAAATACTTACAATGAGATTTCCACTATATTAACACAACTGAGTTTATTTTAAAATGTTGTGATAAACTGTTCTATAACACAATTTTAAATTATGTAATTTCTGAAGACAATAGGTTATCCTCTTAATGGAATAATACCAAGTAGGTTTCTATATCTTGTCACATTATGCAAATACTCAATACAGTTTTTAAGCCCAATTTTCTTCTTTCGTCTTACAGGTCAAAAGCTTTAGTCATACATTCATAGGCTTGTACATATCTGTCTTGCATACATATATATATATATATAAAATTACCATATGCAAAAAAATGCATATAGTAATGTATAAATGTACTTCTTTAAACTTACCATTGCAAGCATTATGTTCCTAACCACTAAAGCTAATTTTCTCAGAAGTTAGGTGTTCTCAAAAGCCACAGCATGAGTACAGAATTTTCATTATTAATAGCAGCACAATTTCCAGTAAAACAAGAGGATTACTTTTTGTACCTACCACCGAACATTCAGGCAATTTAGGATTTGGATACAAATATGAAACTGCTAAACTGTTGCTGTGTATTAATATGTTTAATTAAAAAGTCCTGAAATCTTACTTACATACTTTAAGAATGAAGTGAATAAGTACTTTAACAAATCCAAAAAAATATGCCAAGATAACAAAAGCAACTGAAAAAAACCCCACTTTAAAAATCAAAATTGAATCCTTTCCAACTAGTATTACTGGTTACAAAGAATGGTATGCAGATGTTTCCATGTTTCTCAGTAATTTATTTGAATTTGGATAGTTCACTCAAATTTTAAATAATTCATTAGCAGCTGATATATTCAAAATCATTAATGCTATTATTCACAACCTTTTTCCAAGTTTGTAGCTGAAAATAATATTTTTGCCAAAGAAGCTTGTAACTCTGCACAATATTGTTGGTAGTTTAGCACATGAGACTAAATTCTTACATCTTCCAAACAGACACTAAGCTATTGCAACAAATATATTGCATAACATCATTCTAACAAAATCCTCCTTATAAAGCTGAATTGCAAATGCATTATGACTTTTCAGCCTCCAAAAGTGCAAACATTTTACAGCTTGCACCAATCACATTTTCTCATGAAAAATACCCCCAAATGATTGAGAAAGTGCTAATGTGTTTAATTGCATTATAGACCCCTCTGGCAGACAGATATTTCTTTAAAAACTAACTCATTAAAGCACTCTGATTGCCAGATGTTGGGATTCACATCAAATGCCCTACTTGTGTACTGAATTAAGGCAGCATGAACACTGAACTAAGTCTTAAACTATTTTAGTAATTAAAGTATTATCCTAAAAAGTCAGAAAATCGAGATCTGCAAATCTGAATATGTTCACTGTATATGAATTCTGACAAGCATAAATGTCTTTTTCATCACACATGTAAACTGATTCCCAGTCTCTATTAAAAGAATTCTGGAATCTAAAATAACAAATCCAGCAGAAAATTAAAAGATATTTAAAAAAATAATCCCTTAGCATACCAGTATTAAACAGTTGCAACAGCATTGTATGGTCTCTTTGTGATCATGGTGAACCTTATCAACTATCATCATCTTATGTGGAAATCATGTAAAATCAACTTCATATACAGTTTTGTAGATACTCCACGAGATTTTTCCAAATTTATAAACCAGCAATTTTCCTTTTTGACTGGTGGAACTATATGTGATCTATTGAAATAAGGTCAGCACACTGCATAACATGAGAAGGATTAATGCTCCAGAGCTGTCATAGTACTTGCCTGTAAAATTTTCCCCCACTCCTTGGTTCAAGTCTAACCACATCCTCCATTCATCTGTGAGGTCTACAGTCTAGATGGAAGTGGCAGATAGAATTTGTAGCTACTAGTACTTTCGTTAAAAGTAAATATTTATCTTGGCAAGGACTCTTCAGCGCCCACATCTCAATTGTGAACTAATAATGAGAGGAATTCAAACCAGTATCAGTGCAATGGGGATTCCTGACGTGTAAATGTTCAGTCCAGCAGACTTCAATCCCTTTTCCCATCTGACTGCAGAAAGAGTCTCTGTCCATTGGAGATAAGCATTTTGGAGTTAATGGCCATTTAAAAATGCTTTCCTTTTAGCAGACTACCTGTCAGGCCACTGGTGAAAAAGCTGTGCCCCAGTAAAGGGATTAGGGAAAAGCAAAGATCACTTTTGAGAGAACCCATCAACCCAGTTGCTGTAATTGGTCTGGATAGATTATAAACCTTACCTGAAGAAATGAGGAACATTTGGGTAATATCTTAAGGCCTAAAATTTTTCTGAAATATTTCATTTCCTCTTCAGTAAACAAGTTGTCTCTCCATAACGAAAATCCAAATTCTTTACTACTCATTCAGGACAAAGAATATAAACTCTGTATGCAATTGTATGAGAATTAAACAGGATTTTTTAAGCATTCAAGTCAATGCCAGCCACATGGTTTTGATTAACAGTTCATATTTACATGTCTTAAAGTTTTTTTAAAACTAACTAAAAATAATAATAATAATAATAGCAATAATTATATACTCATTTTATTCTTCAATAGTAAAAAAAAAGACTGACGATACATTCAAAGGTAGACTAAAAGTATAGTTCCATATATCAGCTGTTTATTTCCACACTTCATATCATGGCTGTTTAATTCATCAACATTCTAATAACCTTTTATTTCCAATTTAAGTAAATTCCCAGGAAATTCAGTTTCTCTTGAAATTTAGTGTCTACTCACACATTCTTTATGGTCATTTAAACTTTCTGCTTTGAATCTTAGTAAATTTCACTCTAAAGTAAAAGACCCACAGTCTCTTCAGAGAAATACAATTATAAAAAAAATTGCTCATATTTAATGTAGGAAAAGAGATTTTTTTTATTTAGCTACCGTACATATACAGAATACGCACAATTAGTTTCACCTCCTTTGAAAATAGAATATAAAGACTTTTGCTCAAAAAGTGTCAATTGATAATTTACATTTCTTCTTTTTTATGATTTTTCTGTAACAATATGACTCAATGGCAGAACTACATCCTAAAGTAAACTTTTAAACACATCTATGCTATTTTAGATTATTTTTGAATGTTTCTAAGCCTGTCCTGTTTTAAATATCTTTCAGAGGTAAGTAATTATTGTCCTTATGTGAAAGATACTCTTCAGTTAACACATTTGTAGACAAACCAATGTAATCAGGTATCTTCATATCCTTGATAACCATATTTGAAAGCCTTATTATCTTCACTATATAAGACACAAAAGAGGACTGAATGATTATTTCACAGATATAGAGATGAAATTTAAAAAACACCTTATGTGATTTATTGAAGAAAAGACTATGATCATGGCTAGTGACTATTGATACAAACAGTTCCCTTTTTAAAAAGACAATTTCTAAAACTGTTTTCTAATAAAAGAGTCCAGATGTTTTGTGTGCTCCTGCCAACAAGGCAAGCAAGTTTTGCCATTTAAAACCAAGCTTTTCCACCTGAACATAACAAGAAGTTGAAGTGATTTCTTTCAAGAGCTAGGACTAGACTTTCAAATTCTGTAGTTCTAAGCACATGCTTTGCTCACCTGAATTTACATGGCTTTACATAACACTACACTTAAAATATATCATCTCTTCAATGCTAAGAGAGAAGAAGAGTGCCTAAACACTGTCTCTTCAAGAAAAACAGACAAGTGAAGTAAACATAGAAAAAAATGACAGATTAGAAAAGATAGGGAGTTATATGTATACCTTATTCAAGTTCCATCAATTAAACTCCAGCAAAGGGGGTACATTTTTGTCCATAAACAGAGAAGATAAAAACTCCAAGGTGTCAGTCCGTCTAGTGCCACATTTATAATCTTGAGATGGTATCTTTTATGTCTTTTTAAATATTTGCTGTTGCCTCTATTGCAAAAGTCAGCAGGATATCTGCAAGAAAATGTTTTAAGTAAAAATTATGAGCGATAGTGTCTCAAAGGTCTAGTAATAAGATAAAAGTGTTTTACCAGGAGGTTGTGAATTCAGATTCCACCAAAAATCAGCAGTGCTTTGACTTCTAAAAAAATGTCATTCCAGATCATATTAGACTAATGACTAATTTAAGAACATCATAATCACTGTTTAAAGCATACCGTCACTATGTTTAACAAATCTAAAATTGGAGTTAAAGGATCAAATAGAGGACTGCAGTGGACTTTTTATTCCAAAGGATTCCCTTCTGTTTTACACCACATCTGATGTATGTGAGATCCAGGTTGTAAGAAATATGCATGATATTTTCAATCATGTGTTTAAAATTAAAAATTCATTGGCATCTAGATAAAAAATTTCTTTTATAAAAATATTAAGTTTGGCCCCTAATTCTATGCTACTCAAGGACTAAGCCAGAAGTACATGCCTCAGAAGATAATAGAACTGGAAAGAACTTTCTGATCACAGATTCTAAGCCTCTACTATGGCACAAACAATGCTATATTTTCCCTTGCATGAATTGATAAACCTGTATCTGATAGGTGATTAGGCTTCTCATCTTTCCAGTTAAAGGACTGTTCCAGATCTCCATTCCTCAGATGGATAGAGAGTACGTTCTGATTTTTTTAAAAAAAATAATTGTGATAAATATATATATATTTATAGTCATTTGTTCACAATGCACAAAACTGTACTTTAAATTTTTCATTCTGTGGCCCCAGCTTCATTCATACAAAGTTAGCATTGCCACAATCTTATCACAATGTCAAGTGAAGACTATGGAGATTACATTATGATTTCAAAATGCAATTGCAAGGAATTTTTATTACTATCTATGGTCACCACATTTACAATATCAAATTATGATGAAAAGTGTTTCAATGTTTCTCTGGAGATGAAATTATAATGTCAAGCTGATGACACAATGAGGTCAGTACAAATCTTCATAGACCCAATTGCAATGTTCATGCAGTGGGAAGTGTTTGGAGACTGTCATATAAAAGCTATAGAAGAACAAAGTGGACAAAAACTACTGAATGCTTCAGCAAGCTTTAAAAACTATGAAGTTGGAACCGGCTTTGAAAAAGATGTCTTGACGCCAAAAGAATTGTAAAAGTCCATAGGAAATGCTAGACTGACTTTTAAATATTATTTTACTTAATGGCCACCTTCTAAAAAGATATTTTCTCTTCTGGCAATCCTTTAAATGACAGTACCTTGAGGTAGTCCTAATGTCCTAATCTTCATTTTGCTCTTGTTTATTTTTAAATCCCACTCTCACCCTGCTTCTATATAAACAGACCAAGACAATCTGCCTTTCCTTCAAAACAGCAGGAAACAATTTGGTCTTCCTATATTCAGTTCCTATAAGGTCTTGACAGTTTCCTTGTAATGGATATATGACATCTTTTAGTAAAATTTATCCAATTCTTTCTCATTTTTTTTTCCAACAGCTTTCCTTATCTCTCCTTTTGACACTCTGTACCAACCATTAAACCAAATTTCTTAAACATACACTCTCAGAAACTGCCCTACTCTTTCTCTTTAGTTTTCTATGGTGGCCTTATTTTCTAACTATATCATCTTTTATTTTATTCTTCACTTTTAACTACTGTTAGACTCTGCATTCTTGTCTTTATTTCTGTGTTTGATTCCTTGCCAGTTTATTTACTCTCTCTATATTATCTACATTCTTTGCAGATAAAGTTTAAAAAAACCTCTATTGTTTTGGACAATGCTGCTTCTGTACAGTTCCTTTTTTCATGTTTATTCTCATAAATTTCATGTTTATGCTAAATTCTTCCCATCTAATCAACAAACTAAGTGTTTAAATTCAATTTTGGCAACACTTCTGTTGTTTTTCTTTTTGCTCTATATCTTCACACTGTGCTCTATTTGCTCCCTAGTGTCATCACTGAACTATTCTTTTCTGGGTTCTGTGTTCATGATTCCCAGATATTTTCACTGTCCTTTTCTCCAGTCTTTGTTTTACATAACTCCCAGTGAGTTCATAACAATGTCTCATCATTATTGCAATGTCAATGTGATACTGCGTTCATTTTTCCCTAAAGCTTCTTGATCCCTTTTTTGATGACATTATGACCAGCAACTGCAAAATGCTTCTCTCAAGCAAGGCTTCAAACACTGAACTGTCTACTGAGGCAAAGTTTTGTCAGTTTTCACAGTCTTGATGGTTTTCGTTTGTATCTATACCACAAAAAAGTGTTGCCCATTCCACAGTTATCTCCTGAATTACTCTCTGATGTTACATCATGCATTCCAAATTTTCAAGTTCCAGTTTCCTGTACTCCTGCTTAGCACACAAATTTATCTCAAATGGCTTTATTAAGTCTGATTGTTTCCTTCATCTCTCTTTTTACAGTTTGCATATTACAAACAGCATTCACTCCTCCTGTGTATTCACACCAGTTTTTAGTGCAAATTTCTTTCATAAATTCTATCTGATAATTACCCAGGGGTAAAGTAAAATTTAAAAAGAAATATGAATATTTTCTTGGCCAGGGATAGTGTTTTATATCTGAAGTATGATACCTTCATTTGGATAACCTTCAGTTTGCAAGCTAGGGTTTGAATTCTCTTTCTATATTCGTAGATTTATGTTAAGGAAATAACTGAAATATTGTAAAACTCTTTCAAATGTCAAATAAACAGGATTTTCAATTCAAAACTCTTGCATATCTTTATTTTAGTCAATTGCTGCCTCTAAATTCCTTGGACATTCTTCCTTTATTTGAGTTATCACAGTAATATTTAAGTTCTATTAACTGAAGTATATCTATATTACATAAAGGTAAAAACAAGGGCATTGCCATCTTTAATACTGTGTTTTTAAAATGCATTTGCTATGAACAATACATGATATTCTAAACAATTGAAGGACTGTAAAATCCACTGAGGGCTAATCTGATTGACCCAGTGACAATACAATGGTACTCAGTGACAGACTATACTCTGGTGATGTCTGTGGGGCATATTTATCTGCCTTCTTTTTATACATTTTAATCTTTCCATTTTTTTGAGTGTTCTCTTCTAAATTAAAAGATATTTAATATCTTAACATTGTTACTGTTTTCTAAATCAAGAATGTACAAAGACTTACCTTCTTTCCACTTGTTTAAAGCTAGAATTCATCAGAATAGTGTGGATAACAATATTATCTACACTGAAGCAGATTATTCTCATTTCTTCTTAAATAATAAATTATATTGATGCAATTTATCCTGAACAAGTGTCATAAATATTTTAACCTAGTGCTAATACCAATCAACTAGAATGTTAAATGCAAATGCAAAAGAATATATTTATCATAATTTCCTTATTTTAGAATCTATCTCCTTCATTTTTCCAGCATCATAATTTGCATGACCTTTTTCTCATAAGGACAATGGTAGAATAGGATTGTAGGTTCTCTTACACCAAGTCCACAATATGTATGGTCATTGCCATTAGGTCAGTAAAGTTTTCCCTTTCTGTTGATTCATATTCTCTTTCTTGGCTGTATAAAAAAATAAATAAATACTGAGCTACTGTAAATTATAAATTTACTGTTACCACTTTGTATTAGACGTATTAAACTTGTAAATTCTATATTATAAAAGCATTTTGAATATACTTCTGATTTCAATAGTTTTTGAAAAACAGGAGGAAAGAGCTTATCAAATACTTATATGTAGACCGAAGCAAAACTACTATTTTATTATTAATAAAGATATAGATATAATGCCTGTTGTGCTGTGTTTGGGGAAAAAAAAACAAAAAAAAACCCCATAAACTTAAAAAGAAAAAAAATGAGGAAACTTGAAGAAAAATCAAAACAAACAATATTAACTTAATAAAAAAGAAGCAAAACACATGTATTTTCAATAATGGAGATTTGACACTGGTAAATTTTGTTCACAAATTTGGGACAAACTATGGACAAATAGCAAGGCCGAACAGTATTTGGTACAAATAAGTAGAAGTATATACAATGAAAGTTGAAATACAGTAGTTTTAAAAAGGAGGTTACATTTTATTAGTACTTAATAAAATACCAGATTGGACCTAGATTGAGGTCTAATTATATTAGATACTATGTGGATACAGAAATTGATTTATTGTGCAGAGACGTGAGAAGCAGTGAAAACAACACCAAACCTTCAAACCCTGCCCTTCCAGGATTTCACAGAATGTGATTAATCCAACTTCCTTCCTTCCCTGATGTAGTGTACAATGAGAAGCAGAGGATGATTAAGGACACACAGAATTTTGCCTCCACTGTTTCAATACGATGTTATTTCACTTTTATCTATTTGCTGATGTAGTAAAATTACTACCTGTCCACCAGCAATCTGGAAATAGGTATAAGGTTCTAAAGTCATCTTTGCACAAGAGCTCAGAACTGTGACAAAGGGAATAATGCATACGTACAAATGCATATGAGAGTCTAATAATCATGGGAAAAGGAAGAAATTCCTTTTAAACTAATCTGTAAGAGAAAAATAATGCACCCTGAACATTAGTGTCAGATATAATGCTTAAAGTCATTATGTTAATACATGTGCTAATGTTGTTCCAAAATATTACTATGTGTAGTTTATTGTACATCAGATTAATATAGTACAAGTATTTGGGACAATGGCTGAATTACAAAAAGGGAAAATCATTGTCCAGTATGGTACACTACTGCTTGAAAATGTATTTTGTGTGTATGAGTTTGCTTGTATGGTCAATGTTTGACAATGAACCTGGTTATCAATATTTGTTAACAAAAGTGGGAGTATACACAATGTATGCATGGATTGGATATGCAAAAGTTGTCTGGGGTGTATTTGCTTAAAAATGATCATATTTAAGTGAAAGATGAGCATCAGCTGGATGAGACAGAAATCAGGGCATTTTGAAGAGGTGTTTGAGACAAAGAGGGACTCAGTTTGAAAGGAAGTATAAAATAAGCAGGAAAATTTGTGACACTGGGGAGAAATAATGGAGGGGACAGCAGCAGTCAGGACCCTGACAAGAGTGGTCCCATGCCCCCCCCCATTGGTGTTGCCAGCAGCCACGTGCAAGTTGCCCATGGCTACCTTAGGTGCCCCCCAGGGACCTTCACACTGGGTGCATGAGGGTCTCTCTCTGGAAGCTGTCACCTCTGGGATAGAGAGAAGACACAGGCTTGGGACACAGGCCTGAGGTCTCCCACAGATAGGTTGTACAGGCAGGGCTCCCTCATGCCAAGATGAAGAGGGTCTGCACCTCCAAGACCTTGTATGTGTCTGTGTGCATGCACAATGAAAACTTCTTGGGATTAGGTATAGAAGGGTGTTTAAAATTTTGAAGATATTTATTAACTTTTTCTAAGTGTCTAGTGATGTGTTTTATCCATTATTGTACCCATATTGACTCTGAATACATAGCTCACTGATTGCCAATTAATTATATGTTGTTAATAGATTAGTAAATCACTTCAATTCTGATTTGGTTTAAACTATGTAGTTTTTCCCTATAACAGTTACGTCTTCACTTTCATCTGAAAAATCATAAGTAAATGAGTCCAGCTGCAATTGTTTGGCAATTTATAGATTATTAAATACTTCTGCAAAGGAGAGGAAAGGAGAGGAAAGGAAAGGAAAGGAAAGGAAAGGAAAGGAAAGGAAAGGAAAGGAAAGGAAAGGAAAGGAAAGGAAAGGAAAGGAAAGGAAAGGAAAGGAAAGGAAAGGAAAGGAGGCACCCAAAACAGCAGTACTGAATGTTTATAATCTCTGTAAGGTTGTTAATGTTCACTGAGTCTATATNCTCACTGATTGCCAATTAATTATATGTTGTTAATAGATTAGTAAATCACTTCAATTCTGATTTGGTTTAAACTATGTAGTTTTTCCCTATAACAGTTACGTCTTCACTTTCATCTGAAAAATCATAAGTAAATGAGTCCAGCTGCAATTGTTTGGCAATTTATAGATTATTAAATACTTCTGCAAAGGAGAGGAAAGGAGAGGAAAGGAAAGGAAAGGAAAGGAAAGGAAAGGAAAGGAAAGGAAAGGAAAGGAAAGGAGGCACCCAAAACAGCAGTACTGAATGTTTATAATCTCTGTAAGGTTGTTAATGTTCACTGAGTCTATATAAAGTATCAACAAACTTTATAATTCTATTATATATTTGTATTAATGCATACTGAAAGGCTTTGTTTATCCAAGCAGCAACATCATCCCTATAAGCAATAGCTAGTAATACACCTTGAGGCATAGACTGATACTGAGAATACAATATTCATTTTTAGACACTTTCAGGAAAGTAGAAATTTTAAATAAATAAGTATTATTTTCTGTAAAAAGATACTAGGCAGTAAAATGTGCAGAAACCATGAAATATTTGTCATCTGAAAGACTCTTAGAAATAAAACCTTAAATATCAGCAGTGATTATTTACACTGTTGCAGCAGGATCTATTATTTTCTTTTATTTAGAGTAACACATGATGCACAGATCTCTTGACTGCTTTCAAGGGTTACTAAAGACCTAATGTCAGAAGTCTTTAATCAACTTTGCACTGTTTTGAAACTTTTTAATGAAGTGAAAAAAGATTGAGAACTTTAGGTGAATATTTACAAAATATAGAAGGAAAACACAAATGAAAATTGCCATCCATATACATAAGCTCATCCTGAGTTCCACTGATAAAATGACAAAAATGACTCATGTTACACTGGAAGACTCCCTATTCTAGCACTTTCTCCAGAAGTCTTGGGTTTCCCTGTAGTTTGACAAGGCTTCAGTCACAACACATGTGGATACGACAGTAAATGTTATAAAATTCTTAACAATGGTAGATAGGCAGAAATTCAAAATACAATGTAGGTCATATCTTTCCACTTGTTTGAGCTGTGATTAGAAAAAGGGAATTAAATTCCCATATCTCACTGACTTTCACTGGGATTTAGGCACCAGAAACTTCTTTAAAACCCTAGCTTTTATTGAAAATTCTCACAGTCACTTTGAGAACCATCCTCTTGTGTGTCAGGTGCACTTTAACTGGATTTGAAGGCAGTTACTCCTCCCCTCACTGGACTCAGAGATACTCCTTTGTGAGCTGTAATGTGGGATCTTCAATACATTTAGTTCTATGAATAATTAATGTGTCTCCTGCTCTCATCACTTGATTTTCAGTTATTTGCGTTGCTTGCAATATGCTGAGCCAGTTTCATAGCTCCTGGACTCAAATGCAGGTTTCCAATCTCATTAAGTGTATTGGGATATGAAAAATAAGAGTCTAAATGAAAAAAAAAGGGAGCTGTAAACCTGTCTCACATTTCTTAAAAATACTAAAAGTAAAACTTCCAGGAAGGAAAACATAGGTGTTGCCCACATAAGGAGCAGTATATAATTCTATGCAGAAATTCGATGATATTAGGAAGGTGGAGGTTTTTTGTTTGTTTTTTTTTCTGTTTTGTTGTGGGGGTTTTTTTCGCTTTTTTGCTTTTTTTTTGTGTTATGTTATATATATATAAAACTTCTGCAATATCCTCCTTTTTCAGTTTTTCATTCACTTGCTAAATATAGCTTGGATAGAGTTTGTGAAAGTGAACTTGTCATTCAAGCTAGTCACTATACTTCATGGATTACGGAATGAAAATGGGTTCTTCAAGAGGTAACCAAAGGTACTGCCACAATGAATCAATATACTCTTACAGGCTGGGCATAGAAAAAAAAAATCAGTTAAATGTCCTTCTAAGACAAAGTAGATAAAACTCATACCTTCCATAAGCTATAAGATGAATCTGAACAGACTGGATAGTTTCCAGAAACAGCTATATAAGAGAAGATATAATAAAAAAAGAGTAGCTGCAAGAAAACAGACTAGAAGGCAAACAGAATGGAAAACCTCCAGGCTATTGTGGAAGCAAGGCAAAGATTCCAAGAACTTTTTATTATTGAGGTACTGAATTAAAATTCCAGTTGTGAAAACTCTTAACAAATGTTGACAGATTATATTTTCATTTACTGATTTTAGAAATATTTCCTCAGTTCATGGAACCAGCTATCTGTGAACGCTTCTTTTCAATAAGTGTTGCGATGAAAAGTACTAATTTAATTTATTTGTTACATTTTAACTGATTGAGTTAATTAAAAATTATTTATACACCGAAGAGAAAGAATATCTGATTCTGTTCCTAAAGCAATGTACATCTGGAGACATTACTCTAATTTCACCAAGTTTTAGTTTAGATTCTAAGTTTTGTTTTATTTTTCTGCACATTTTTCATCAGACTTCAAATTACTGCAATAACTATTTACTATAATATTCATGTATTGTTCTTGCTGTTAAAACAACAAAATTTACTTACAAAATGTAAAGTTCATCAAAACAGAATTAGCAAATTAGATTAGAAAAAAAAATCCATGACACTTTTATTATTTGCAACAGAAATAATTTTTAATTTCTTAGTGCAGTATTCTTATTTACTTTTTATTTCTTTGGGGGAGAAATTCAGGACTTATTCCTTTTTAATTACTAAGCATCATTCAATTTGCTTTCTCCAACATTTGAGCAGTAAAAAAGCTTTGATCAGGGATTGCAATATTTTGCTTTCTTGAAGCCTAAGAACCTTGACCTTACTGCTGTTCACTCATTTAAATTTCCAGGTTCATACCTCAGAGATGTATAGGAAGTTTGCTGTTTTGCAGGTGGGTGGAAGTAATTATAGTCATCAGAAGACGAAAACAGTGGGTGTAAGGCAACTTCTCTTCCCCGCAATGAGACTTTACATCTTTAATTCTGTCATCTCTGTGGCATCTCAATCTGTTTGAGCAAGACAGTGCAAAGCAACATTAGTCCTAAGAGCATTTGTAGGAAGTTAAACCTAAGACCCACCCGAGTCATCATCTGCAGCTGGTCACTGCAGTGAGAGTGTAGCAATGTTCTCCCAGCACACTCTCAGAAGCTCTAGTGACACACAGCATAGAAAATCTCAATGTGCTAGCTATCTATAGTCTAAGTTATAGATATATCAAGTAGCCAAACACTGGAACAACATTAATAACAGGAATATCTGGAAATATTCAGCTGCTTGAATATAGTACACCTTTTTGTGATGTGGTGATTACACACACAAAGATAAATGGCTTCCGGACAAAAATATGACTCAATTTACAGTTATTCTGAAATATCGGAAAAGCATTCAATATGCCTATGAGTGGATTAAAATTCAGGATGTACAACAGACATTTAACCTTAAACATAAACTGATATACAAGTACTCCATATATTCTTGTTATGAAAACTTATTATATACTTCCTTGTCTACTCTCAGTTCTGTAAGTATATGTATCAATAATAAATGTATGTGTAAATGAAACTGCTTGATACAAATTATACTTAGGCCTTTTTGGTTGCTTGTAAATATAAGATGAAATTCAGACTTTTCTAAGCCAGAGAAGGTTTTAGAGATCAAGATAAAATACTATCCAGTTTCATTATAAAGCATAATATAATCCTAACATGGCACCACAGAAGCCAGCTGAACTACTCACGAGAGCAGAGGGAGCAGGATTCATTTCATATTTTGTTTAAAATCTTCTGTAAAAGTAATGAGGATTTATGTTTGGAATTTCCTTGTTAAAACATGAAGTTCAGACTGCTTCTGTGCCATATATGGATAAAAATTAGCAAGACAGTTACTGGAAACAGTGATATCTCACTGCCTTACACCAGAATGGATACAGACACATTTTATGCTGTGCTGGTTCATACTGGCTGATAAGTTACAAGGTCTGGGCAGGAGGAGGCTGTAGGAGGAGAACATGGTCTGCCCTGTACTGGCCACAGCCAATTCCCAATGACTCTGGCACCAGTGTGAGCACCCCAGTGTGCACCAGAAATTTGGGCAGTTGGACCAGCCCATGGACCCCTCAGCAGATGTATTTAGGGTTAGGGTGGTAATGAGGGGTGCATACATACACTCCTGAAGAACTGCAACCATGGGCCACCCACACTGTGGCAAGAACATCCCTGAAGGACTGCAGCTGCCTCAACTTCCTCTCGTTGCCTCACCTCCACACCAGAGGAGTTTCCATCACCTATGTGTAACCCTTGGTGAATATAAGGGCAATTAACACTGGAGAAGGGGAGAATATAGTAGTTTGACTCATTGTTTGTATTCTTGTTTTCCCCAACACCCAAGCCAGTGATCAAAAATTTGCTTTTATTGGCAATAAATTACATACAGTTTTCTGACTCACAAATGTTTTGGCTGTGACAAGGTTTTTGCTGGTTTACAAGGCCTACTGCATTCGTTTCCAGTATGCTCTTTTCAGTGCTGATGTGTAATTAAAGACTTGGCTTCTTGAGACATGCATTTACATGAAAAGGGCCCTAGAGGTGCAAGTTGTTTCTGTTAATGAACAACTGAAGAAACAGAACATTTTAATATTTCTTGTCTTTGAATGATTTTATTTCCTCTCTCTCTGGTATTTTCTTCTCTAACCTCCCTAAGAAATTAATACCATCTTAAATGTATAACTTAAACTTATATTACAAATATTTAATCTTTTCTGTTCTCATCTAGAGTAATACACATCCCTTTAGGGATAGAGATATGCTTCAAGTATTTCCACCTTGAAAAAACTACTTAATTTTTCCTTTTTTTTTTTTGTTTTTTAGGTCTAGCTAATTTCTGTAATATCAATGTATACTGTTTTTGGCTAAGTATTAGGAAACAATATGTTTTTATGTTTTATGAAGTTGTTCACTTCAAAAGTATAAACAAATGATTTCCTGTAATTGCTGTCTATAACATAATAAGTTGTATATACTCAGTTATTAATCAGAAAAAAGTCTACAAAAAAAGCAGGAGTAAATTGTGGAACATAAATCCAGGCCAATACAAATAAGAAGAGCTTCATTGTCTCCATAGTAATGCATAGAGATTTTAAGAAAATGTAATTTAATAAAACCTTTAGCTTTTGTAATACCATTATGCATATGTATTCTAACTAAAAAGAAGAAGAAACAATTTCTCAGAAAGTCCTCCATCAGGTGGATAATAGCCAGGAGTTCTTCCAGTTGATTTACCCTAAATGCCTCTTCATAACACAGGAGTAGACATCTGGGAAGGGAAATGAATGAGAGGAGAAATATCTCTTTGTTTTTTTACTGTAGACTTCTGCTTAGCTGAGACATCTCCAACTCCTCTAACAACAAAAATTAATACCAGTCATATGTGATAGTAGGAGAGTGACATAATTGTCGAGAGATATCGGTAGTTGTTATTAAATAAAATACTTGAATTATACATTTGATTGGTCTCAGACAAACAGCCCAATATTTATACATTTCATATAAGTTTAAATAGTTGACCACGTCTTGTTAACATATGTGGAATCTCCTCTGTTGTCTACTCATAACTGGGTCTCCTGGAAAGGAAAGGGACTCGGTGACAGCTGTAACAGTTTTCATTCCTTCAGTATGTCTTTAATCAACCCAGCAAATTCCTCACAAGGCCACTGGTATTCTACACAGCTGCAAGAAATAAATAGGAGTAATTGATAACAACTCCTATCTATTTTTGATTATTTTTTTTTTATTTAGTCTCTGAGGGGTATATTATAATGTGAGCATAGTTACCCAGTCTAGAGATTCAGATCTTCTGCTAGTGGCATCAAGACTTATTTATGGAGGCTTCCCACTGAGAAAAAGATGACTCAAGTAATGTATTACTGCTGTTCTTGTGGGACTGTCTTCTGCCACCACTGTAGGGCTGGCAGAATTTAAAACCAAAACAGCTTTAGGACACCTCTGAATGCAGGATACAGAATAGCATTACCAACTGAAACATTGAAACCTATTAAACTTGTATTTAAAATTCCTAAAAATTCACATTTTCTATTTTCAGTCAATTTCACCAGGCTTTTAAAATATATATTTCACATATGCATAGATGTTTTTAACATTAAAATGCTGGAAATGTAATGCTTTTTCAATTTTAAGTTACTATTTTAATGTGTTTTTTTAAAGAAGCTAGTACAAAATATCTTTAAAGAAAAAAATCACTATTTTTTATTTGAAAGTCACATTATTAAAATTTAAATACAGTTAAAAATGGGATTACTATCTCTAAAGCATAAAATCAGGTTTGTAATTATTTCCAGAGCTGATGAGTTTCTGCTATTTTCTACTCCAAGTTGTGTTTTACATAGTCTTTGTCCCATTATCACGCATTAAGAATAGTTTGTCTAATTGACCAAATGTTTTTTTCTCGTTAGGATTCACAACTTATATCAGTATATTGAAATAGTCCAGGAAGAGAGAAGGAGTGGTTAAGAGATTACCATCTTTAAGAAAAAATTTTAAAAAGGAAAAAAAACAAAAAAAAAAGCAAGCAAGGTTTATCTCTTCTCCCCTGTTTTTAGATTCCTCCAGTATGCATTTGAATACATTTATAAATTGTTCTAAAATTTTTCATATTTAATTTTAAGGTAACAAGGTAAATATCTCATCTTTCTCTTAGAGGGAATCTTACCTAGCCTTACAGGGATAACATTAAAGAGTGAATTTTCGGCAAAATTTTTGTCCTTTTGTCTCCACTATCTATAACGGAGTTTTACATGTAGTACATCATCTCTGATTCTGGTTTGTTCAACCTAATACCCAGAAGCTTCATTTTCTTGCCTTCTTTTAAGTTATTTGATACATTGTAAAACTAATTTCTCCATATATGCAGAGTTTGATTTTGGTGTGAGTTTTTTTGCTTTGATTGTTTTTGTTTTTGTTTTCTTTTATTTTAGAAGCTTCCCTGGAGCACCAGTTCTTGATTATTTTCTTTGCTTATCTTTAAAAATGCCTTTGTTCTTCCTCTGTATTTGTGTCTCTTTGCTTGTGACATTCCTTCTAACTATAAGTTTCCCTTAATTGGCAGGTTTGCATTTGAGTTTCCTACGTGGAATGACCCCTTGTTCCTCTTTCTACAGTGTCAGGAAACAGAAATGTCATTGCTGATTAGGGGCCTGAACCCTCTGCTCCTCCTTCTCATACAGTAGGCAATCTTGTTCTGTACACACTCTAGCTGCAGGGTCAGCCTTAGGGGAACTCTAAACAAGTGTCCACATGGGATACCAAAGTGGAAGGGGCACTGATAGGGGCAAGTATTCTTTGAGCTCATTTGTCTGCCACAGAAAGTCACTTCTGTCCCTTTAAATGTAAAATGTCCACTGGCATTGCCCAAGCGTGTACATTTTAACCACACAGAAGCATTTTTGTGCCTCTGGCTTACTACACATGTGCATCAGTGATGTTAATAACATCTCTGCCTAACAATATGACACTGAGATGTACTTCTAATGGTTGTCTTTCCTCTGAACTGAGGTACAAAAGCTTTCATTTTTGGTTCTGAAACCTGTTAAACCAACTCTGACCTCATCCCAGGGCACAATTACCTAGTCTTGCTTGGGGCACCTGAACCTCTAAAGACGGCCCTGTGTAGCTGTGGTTGAAAATCTTTCTGCTCAGTTTACAGAGTGCATCCTGTCTAACAACTGAGGGGAAACCCCTGCTTTTTCCACTTTCGCTGCTCGCCTGGGTAGTGGAGCAGATCAGGAAAGGGGGCAAGAGCAACTACACAGAAAAGAGCAGAGGGTATTGCCTTCAAGTGACAGGGAACATGCATAAAACCAAAACTTTTCTCTAAACCAAAGCATACTGCAAACCACACAGAAACTAAAAAGAGGGGAAACTGGATAACACCTTACTTCCTACCATATATATAGCCTGAAGGAAGTCTGTGGACAATCTACAAAGCTAAGGGAATGGAAATGAAATATGAATTACTAAATATGGATCTCTTTTGCTACAACTGAGAAAACTGGAGTCAGAGTATTTCAGGGATAAAGGAATAGCATCCCTTTATCCTAGTGCAGGCCACAAGAGCAGTCACAAACATAACTTGTTATCTACAGCAACTCCATATCCAAAACAAAACTATCCATCTGTCACATGACCTCACAAGCTGCAGCATATTAATCTAATTTTCATTTTATTTATCTAAATAGCATTAAAAATAAAACATTTTTACACATATTAAAAAAATCACAAACCTGGTTTTTTTTAAAAGGTGAATTTCCATGTGCCTATTTTGTCATAGACAGGTATACAGGTCTATTATTACACAAGGTTGTTGCTAATATATATTTGTAACCAACATTTTAAATAAATATCTACATTTTTATTAATTTAGAGATGGAGATAAGAGAAAAATTGAAAGATCACTTGCTGTTTACTTTTCTAAAAATATTATATATAATTTAGAGATACTAGTGAGCCACGTTTGTCCAAATTCTTTCAGTAAGAGTAAATAAAACCTTCTACCAGTTTCATAAAACTGTCTTTGGAAGAGATATAAAATTCACACCTTCTTACTAGCTTGTCATTAAAAATCACATACTTTTCACAAAAGAAGGGCTATAAACTGTAATATTCGGTCCAAAGTCCAAATCACTTTGTGGCTACCAAACCCCCAGTTGGAAAAACTATTCTGCACTTTCCTCAAAACCTTGCTGTATAGAGCATCAGGTTATATCTAGCAGGCAGTATGATTTTGTTAAGGCTTATATGAACTTTCAATATATTAGAAAATGATTTTTGATCAATGAAGTGATCTTTTGAAAGAAAAGCTAAGATAATATCAAGTCTATAAATACACAACAGCATTAAAAAAATAAAATCAAAGATTTTAAAACAGATTATTTTGTTATTGACACATCCTTTTTATAATTTTTTTTTTGTCAGGAATTTTCAGGAATAAGCTTATACATAATGTAGTGATTGTAGTTAATTGTAGTTAACCAATATATCATCTTTACCTGCAAACCATTACCAAAGTAATCATTTCTCCCTTTTATTAGTAAATTCTTATAGATTCATCCCCTGAAAAAAAAAGAATATTTGCATTTATTATGACTTGTTTAAATTAGATGTTTTGAGAAGATGTGGTTATTAAAAATGTTATCCTCACTACTGAAAACCAGAATAAATGTTCTATTCTATGGCAACTGTGAGAGCTGAAACAATGGTTCCTTCTACTTAATACTGAAAGTATATAAAGTATATATATAAAGTATAAAGGCTGGATATGTATTGTGACCCATGACATATGATGCTATGTCTCCAGGACATGTTGTTGACACTGGTTCAGGACTAGCTTATGAGTGTTGTCTCAGATCAAGACCACGACACTTTCCATACGTTTTCAGCCATACAATTATCCACTCACTTTCCTGAACACTAAATGTATCTAGAAATTATCTGAATACACCTCCCTGCTAACAATATTACTTGACAGTACACTTTCATCAAGGTAAATTGAAATTAAATTTGTTTAGAATAGACATTTTGGTAGGTAGCAGGCAGTCGGGAATCCTAATCAACTGGGGCTACTTCTAAGAGTTGCAGTAGGGGCACATATTAGGCTTGACACCCTTCAATATTTATCAAGTGTCTGAGAAACAAAGATAAAATCAGAGCTGATAAAATTTATTGGATGACACAAAGATTGGCACAGTGGTAAATAATGAAGACAAGCAGTCATGGGAAGTGATCTGTATCACTTGAAGACTGAACTGATTCAAATAATGTACATTTTAATACATCCAAAGTCACATATATGTTTTTTGCAGGAATGAGGAACTCAAATCAGGCCAGACATTAGAAAAGTTAAAACTTGGTCATTCCAGTGTGCTGCATAGTGTGTGTCCTGTTAAAGATGGGCACATACTCACATACTTTTTTGTACAAGAGCAAAGGAAAAGTTTGTTTTTCTCTTTGGCCCTGACTGTCCCAACTTTCTCTTTGCTTAGATCACAAAAAAAAAAAAAAAAAAGAGTAGAAAAGAAAGAAAAAAGGTCAGGAACACCTTATAACTGAATGAAAATGCCTTCACTGGGAGAAAGACTAGGCTCCTAAGTGATCTGTAAACTGGTAAAGAAAGGTTAAGGATGAATGTTTAGAGGCAGAACAAACTCAAACTGAAAAAAAACCCCATGAATAGTTGCCAGTGAGAAAGAGGGAAGTAGCTTCATCTCTTGCTTTATCTAGATGAAGATAGGATGCTTTGTTGGAATATATATCAATCAGACTCAAGTTGTTGGCTTCAATGCAGCAACAGGGAGCTAAAAGTCTGTTGCTTACTTTACACAGGGGATCACACTAGAGGTCTCATGGTCCCTTTTTTTGGCCCTAAATTGTACAGAAAATTTATATCAAATTTAGTTAATGGCCCTGACAATTCTGTTTCACTGTTTGTCATTTCAAATCTCACCAGCCTTGAGACTTCACTAGCGCAAGTAGCTAAATCTTCTCTAAAAAAACCCTGACTCAGGGAGATCCCACTATGTGATTTTAAAATAACAGGAAGCATAAAGCAATACCAGATGTGAAATTTCCAAGAGGAGTGTGAAAGGACAGCGTCAGTGCAAGCATGAAACCTGAAAAAAGACATAGTCAGTCTTGGGGGGAGGAGGAGGAAAGATATGGAGGAGGAAGGAGAGAGACCTCCAAGGATTAGTTTGGATAAATCAGAGATTAGTATCCAAACTTCTTGGTACTTCTCCAAACTAAACTTCTAACCCTTTAGAGCTTCATCCACCCATCATATTTCTAGCTGCTCTCGAGGACTCAAGCTGCCAAGGTCATGGCTATTGAAGAGCAGAGGAGGAGGCTATTAAAAAAAACCCCTCAAAGCTTTTAAATAGTAATTTATGCTAATTATGTTTGTGAAATAATTTGTCCTGCATGTCCTAACATGGAATGTCTCCATAGTTTCCATCTGTTTATCATCTAAGATGTGTTAGCAAGATGTGACTGCTCATCATGCAGCTCTCCCACAGCATGTTGCAGTCACTGTAATAACATGTACAATAGAAATAAACTACTTGATCCCTCATTAGAAAATAAATTATACCGCCCTCATACATTTACTTTACTTGTAAAACATTATAAGAGAGCTCATGAAAACATTTACCCACAAGAAAATCACATAGTTAAATATGATCCAATACATACATTGCTACCTAAGGCTCCTTGGAGTAATTCCTTCAGCCTGTAGATAGAAGGTTTAAAATCCATCTCTGGCATTTTTCCAGTAGTGTTATTAAGCTGTTGGAATCTCCCCTTTCCTGCGGTTCCTTTATGTGTTTCTTGTCATTCCACTATCTTCAAGTTCCTCAATTTTCACCCTATAAACAGATACTGGCACAATGTTGACCAACTATTATATAATGGATTTTATAATGTATTAAGTTACCATTCTTCTTGAGTTTGTTTTAATCTCTCTGTCTTAAGTTTTATTTCATAATACTGTGGTGGACAACATTTCTGGCAATTTATATTTTCTTTCATATCTCTTCTTCCAACATCTTAACATCACTGCCACCATAGTTCTGGATCTCAAATTTTAACCATTTTGCAAACTCAGGAATGAAACCTTTCTTCAAGAATTTTTAGGAAAAAAACCCACAAATAGCCTATCAAGATTATGGTGTTCCACTGCATTGTGACAACACAATTACTTCTTGAGTTACATGGGAGAAATATGTTTTCATTCAGAAATGACAGTGGTATTCTCCAAATAATCTCATGCAGCAGCATATTAATTTTGTTAAATGATGATTGTTATCCACACTTAACCAAAAGTTAAGTTAAAAAAGGTCCAAAGTAAAGTCTGATGTTTAAGATACAAGGCCTTCCACAGTCACAGATGACTTCATATGAAGTTACTTTCTCTTCTTCATTCCCACAGTATTTTGAAACTGTTCCCCTTTGTCATAAGGCAAAAAACCGAAAACCTAAAATCTTTAATATTTATAGAATAAATTCATCTTATTTTAAGTAACGTAATTTGTATTGCCATGAATAAGGTGGATCTCAAGAATTTGTTCATTGACTTCAATGTGTTATTTTCTATTTGTAGCTCTTTGTATTTAAAAACAGGTTACTCTATGTACATCAGTCATTCAGTCAGGAGCCCAAAATACTGCAAATTTAGGAAGAGAGGTGTAAATGTTGTCTACTGATTTTAATGAGGTGCTAAATTTAAAGTGTTGAATTTGAAGTGTAATTACACCTACATTAAATGCAAATACAACTACTTCACTGCCAGATGATGAATATGTTCAGCTAAATCTGTCCAAAGTGTCTAAATTTTCTGGCAGGAATTTACTAGCCATTCATTTTGATGGAGACTGAATGGAGTTATGAAAAACTGATGCCATAACATATACATGAATTGCAGTAAATGAACTTTCTATTCTATTTCACAAGACTCCTCTAAATAGGTACGAATTGAAAATGCAATACATTTCTACAGAATCAATTTTTCTTCTTTGTTTAGACAGTTATTTACAGTAATATACAATTTAAACTCCCTGTCTACAATTAAAAACTGCTATAAAGATTAGAATGTATTTTCCATAAAATCTAAACAAACCCTTTCTAATGAAATCAATTTGTGCTAGCCTCAAAAAGAAAAATGAAAAATGAAAAATTTTACACTCACTTCCACAAATCTTTTTCATATGAGTCTTATCCATAGATTTTCAATTTCAATAAGATTTAGATAAGGCCTGGGAAGTCATAACTCACTTCCCAAACAGTTCATTTAAATCATGCATTCAATATTAAGTAGTAGCAATGTTGTTAAGGGAAGTCAATAAATTGCAAAGATCAAAGGGATGAGTGATCCCTTAACCTGGAGTAAAATTATAATCAAAGTTGTTTGTTTTATCACAAATTTTAAGTTATTTTACTACTTATCTATCAGGTAACACCTTATATAAAACTCTTTATTCCCTGTCATGGGCAACAGGAGAGGTGCCTGAGGACTGGAGAAACGCAAATGTCACCCCAGTCTACAAAAAGGGCAAGAAGGAGGACCCAGGTAACTATAGACCGGTCAGCCTCACCTCCATCCCTGGAAAGGTGATGGAACAACTTATCCTTGTCACCGTCTCCAGGTCTACCAAGGATAAGAGGCTGATCAGGAGCAGTAACATGGTTTTACCAGAGGGAAGTCGTGTTTGACCAACCTAATAGTCTTCTGTGAGGAGGTAACTAGGTAGATAGATGATGGTAGAGCAGTAGATGTGGTTTATCTTGATTTCAGTAAGGCATTTCACAGAATCACAGAATCACAGAATTCTAGGGTTGGAAGGGACCTCGAAGGATCATCTAGTCCAACCCCCCTGCCAGAGCAGGGTCACCTAGAGTACGTCACACAGGAACGCATCCAGGCGGGTTTTGAATGTTTCCAGTGAAGGAGACTCCACAACCTCTCTGGGCAGCCTGTTCCAGTGCTCCGTCACTCGCACAGTGAAGAAGTTCTTCCTGATATTCACATGGAACCTCCTGTGCTCCAGTTTGCATCCATTGCCCCTTGTCCTATCATTGGACGTCACTGCAAAATCTTGGCTCCATCATCCTGACCTTCACCCTTTACATATTTGTAAACATGGATGAGGTCACCCCTCAGTCTCCTTTTCTCCAAGCTAAAGAGACCCAGCTCCCTCAGCCTTTCCTCATAAGGGAGATGTTCCACTCCCTTAATCATCTTAGTGGCTCTGCGCTGGACTCTCTCAAGCAGTTCCATGTCTTTCCTGAACTGTGGGGCCCAGAACTGGACACAATACTCCAGATGTGGCCTCACTAGGGCAGAATCCTCACAGCTAAACTGAGGAAGTGTGGTCTGGAGGATCAGGTAGTGAGGTGGATTGTGAACTGGTTGAAGGGAAGAAGTCAGAGAGTTGTGGTCAATGGGATGGAATCTAGTTGGGGGGCTGTGACTAGTGGAGTCCCTCAGGGTTTGGTACTGGGACCTGTACTATTCAATATTTTTATCAACTACCTGGTTGAGGGAACAGAGTGTACCTTCAGCAAGTTTGCTGATGACACCAAACTGGGAGGGGTGGCTGACTCACCAGAGGGTTGTGCTGCCATTCAGCAAGACCTGGACAGGCGTTGGGTTGGGAGTTGGGTGGGGAGAAACTTAATGAAATACAACAAGGGCAAGTGTGGAGTCTTGCATCTGGGAAAGAACAACCCCTTATATCAGTACAGGTTGGGGTCTGACCTGCTGGAGAGCAGAGAAGAGGAAGTAATTTGTTATTTGTGTGGAATAATGAAACAAAACATAAATGTGACAACAGAAGTAGTAAAGGCACTGTATCATACATGTAGAGGAAGCTACCTTGTGGAGAAGGAGTCAGTAGTGATAGTTTCTCCTGATTGCATCATAAATACAAGCCCATATGAATTTAGGAATTTGCTAATGGTGTTGAGGTTTTCTGCTATGCCACTGCTCCAATGGCCCAATATATTGCAAAGCTGTAATATTATTTACTTTCCTATGGAAGATTTATGGTTGGGTATCAATTAAGGAAACCAGAGTCTCTTATGCCACCAGTGGCATAAGCAGCGGCAAATTTAGAGGTGAGAACAATAGTGGAGGAGGGCAAAGGATTCACAGCTTCACTTGTGATTCTGGTTTCCATTGTCCCATTTTGAAGCTATTCATATGATTTCCACAGCTTTATGGGCATCACTCTTTTAATACAAAAACATATGTAACCAAAAGAATCTAGTTATTTCTGTTAATTGTAGATCCTGCTACGTTTTGTGTAAAGGCGTAGGAGTTACTTTACTACACATGATTGAAACATCCTTGTTCAATAATCTTCTGCATCATTCATGCAGCTGACCTTATTGAAACAATATGAGAAAGAGTGTTTTGATTTGAAATTCTATTGCATTAATATTATATATACTTAACTGGCTGAAAACCATGCAGAAGAAAATTAGTTCTAATTAATGACAGTTTCATATAAACAGATTTTTTGTGTACAGTTGACAAACCAATGAAGTCTACACCCAGAATTCCCTGCAGTTATCTCTGCTGGAAAATCATTAATTTCGTAAGTAAACTATGAAAAAGAAAACCAAACCACACCAAACAATCCCAACTCCCCAAAACAACAAACCCCCCCCTCTTTTCTTATGCAATCAATCAGTCAATCAATCAATCAATCAACTAATCAATCAATCAAAAATAACATTCGGTCTTAATTTTCCTGTTCTTACAGCATTGCACCACCTTCTGAAATTACATTATCTGATCTTGACTTCAAAGTAAAACAAAAAATCACAAGAGGAAAATCTTCAGTGGATTTCCTGGAAACTTCAACTCATATCCTAAAATCTGAGCAATGTGTTAGACTACTTTTCACATCTCATCACCTTACTTGTTTCTCATTCTTTTCATTATAATACTTTTAAAGCTAATTATATATCCAGAACAAACAGTGAAGTAAGAAACATATATGTCCTGTTTGTCTTTCTTCCACTACAAGTTTACCTATCCCTTTTCTCACTATTGTACCCATCCATAATTTTTTATGACCCTATTTTATTGATTTCACTTGTGAGCAAATATTTCATCATGGCTGAATCCAAGTCTTAAATGCCAGCATGAATTTTGGTCTTCCAGAAACTTTACATGTAAATTTCTGAGAATTACTTAGGTAAACATACGAAGACATTAAAATCTGACATTAAGCATTAAATGAAAGTGACTATATACCTTTGGAAATCTGAATTTTAAGTTCTTTATGCCTTAACTTCCTAACTCTATAATGATTCCTGCAGAAGCTGAGATAAGGAGGAATCTGGTACTTCTGTATAGGGATCCAGACGTTTGACAAAGAAGTAGATTCTGAAGCATGGCATCTACATTACCTTAGGCTTATTGGAGCTAAGAGAGTTTACCAAAGGGCCTGGGTGAAAACAGTTCTGCTACAGCTACGCAGGTGGTATGATGACATTCTTTGCCTCACTAAATAACACAGATCATTTATGTAGAGAGACTGATCTTCAGATACCATTTCCCTGTATGTAGTTGCCCGTGAGTACTGGGTTCTTTCTGTTGTCTTCTCTTGGCTGAAATCCATATTCAAAACCCCAATTAATAGAGGTACTTGGTCACTCAGGTGTGACTGACAGATCTGATTTGGACAAACATAAAACATATCTCCAGACTCAAATGATTTGGAAAATTTAAGTTAAGAAAATCCTGTGGTTCAATAGTATTGATTGTCTTCCTAACTTTGGTACTTGCTGCAGATTCACAGCTCTGCCTTGCCATCTTCTTTCAGACAAGTAAAATGTTCTCTGTAATCTTGACTGATAGGTTCAATTACAATGGTAAGATAACTCTATTATTAAGAAGAACTCTAATATAATAAATCAAACTATAAATAACCTTAAAGGACTTTTCCACACAGAGCTGTACTTAACATATGCTTTATTAAATAGAGTTTATAAATTATACATTCCCTCTCATTCTCAACATCTCAATTTCACCTTATGAGGCCCATTTCAAACAATAGTATAATGTCAACCTAATCAAAAAAGTCTTATGAAATATATAAAATTATATATTTCATAGATACAGGATTCAAATTCCCTTTAGAAGTTTAAACTTTAATTATGTCCAAATTTTGAGTTATTCAACAGCAAACTGCAGGGCAAACCATACAATTGTTTAGTGAGCTTATGTATCTGTGCAATTAAAAATGTGATACTCATCTAGTACTTTTTTTTTAAGAGAGAGAATTTTCCTTAAGAAAGTATGCTGACTATTGTGAATAAAGATGGTCTGCAAAAGACTACTCAAATTCCAGACTTTGCCCTTAAGTGTTAAATCAAGTGAAGTTTTGTTTTCTGAATCCCTGAAATAGAATTAGGTCCTTTAGCTTTGGCTCATATTTCCCAGATCAGGCTTTAGTTATCTAAGCTTATGCTCTGTCCCTTTACCACAGTATTGAAGTATCTTACATATTGGCTAAGGAGAAGACAAAAAGTTCTCTGTTTTTCTCTTTTCATCCCTCCCAATAGCAGGAATGGATTGGCTTATTTTTTTGCTTTGGTACTGCTAGGTGAGAGAAGTAGTTTTCCCTGTTTTATTCTGAAGGTACTGAAATTTGTGGTCACTTAAATTTACTCCAGATGTGGTTCCACAGTTGTGGGCAGCTGCCAAAAAACTTTAGCAGCTGTGCAAATGCTTATGACCATGCAGGGGGAAGCAGTCTCTTAGGAAAATTCAGTCAATCTTACAGAGAACAGAGGCTTTGAATTTAACACTATATTACTTGGAAAGGAACTTAACGCTGTGATCTCAGGCATTGTTAGTTCAAATATCTTTTAAAAGTTTTTCTTTTGGATGAACTTTTGGATTGCTAGCCCTCCATAAGATCATTATTCATGATAACAATGTTTTCATTGAATCAGCACTATATATGGTATTTATTATGGCCAAAAATCTAAAAATTCAGATACTGTAACTGTTCAGTCTAGGTATAAATTGAAGTGCTGCTTCTCTTTTAGCCTTATTTTTACAGATGAAGACTCAGCATTTCAATTTGCTGGCAAAATCAGAAGAACATACATTGATGTTAATAACTGGACTTTTTTAAAAAAAAACCTTTTTTGCATAACTTTAATGGTAAACATGAAACAAATATAACACATGAGGGAGAATTTCTTCCCATTGCTTATGCAAATCAGATATTTCAGGCTAGTAGCTAGGACAATGGATAGAAAAATTGAGAGTTCAAAAATCTTCTCCACAGCTTATTATAGAGGGGATAATGTAATGTAACAGCTATCTCCTTGCATTAAATAAAAAATAATTTGAGAATGTTGTGATACAATGATAGTTTTTAAAAATGTTATCATTAATTAAAAACAATAAGTCTGAAAATCAAGAATATTTTAAAAAGATAAAGACGAACATAAATATATAATGCTCTCCTAACCTTTTAGACTATGTCTGTCTGGGAATATTAATAGGGGATTCTCCTCTCTTGCCAGGGAGAAAAAAGCACCAGGCTGGAGGTCAGTTTTCTCTGCTCTGGCGGAGATTCCTTTGCTGGGTTTCTCATCTGCATTTCTGACAAGTGTCTGGCTTTTTGTCTTCAGTTGAAGTTGTAGAGTTTTTATTTGCATAGTTTCTACTTGGGCTTAAGGAAGAGAAAGGCTATGGTCACACAAACAACCACCTGTTCACATCAAAGAGCCTCCTTGATCAGCAGTCCTTACAGGTCCTCTATAAAGATGGCAGGTCTATTCACATGTTAGCAACTATTGCCAGTTCATCTATACTAACCTAGACGTACATGTATGATGGAAATCATACTAAAATTTCTAGAAAAACTCAGTCCTTTGTCAACAAACATGAGCCTTCAGCTACCCATAATAGGTTATCTATTTTGTTGATTATTCAAGCTAAGTCCTAAATAATTTGTTGAGCAGAAGCTCAGGATATTTAGAATTTTATTAGGACTGATGCAATGAGAACACCGCTACAATAGTTCCAAGGTAGTCATGTCCAGTCAGACCTTGCTTCTTTCGGTAAGCGAAAAAGTCCAAATAAATGAGCTCGTCTACTTCCAGGCTAATATCATGGACAGCTTGCTTAGCTCTCTCTTCACTGATCATCACTTCAGTCTTGTGATTCTTCATAATGGTAGAACTCTTTGTCTTTTGGTCAGATATAGTGGCAAGAAAACCAAATTAAAGGTTTGCACACAAGCATGTGTTTTTTGCAGCAGGCTTTTGAGTTCCATTGGCTGGATGTTATGCAGTGTGCAGAAGTGCCTGTGCAGGGGTGGGGAGAGATTACTAGGGCAATGCATTGGATATAATTTCTCCTCTATTGTAGCCTTCTCTACATGACTCTTCAACCAAATTCAACATATTTCTAGAGCCTGGCCAGCATCATGGGAAGACAGATGCTGAGATAGTATGAGAAAAAGGACAGTAATCGCTGTATGATGATCACTGATCTCCAAAGGGAAAAGAATCACTGGAGTCAGCCATCTCCATAGCCACCCAGATAGCCTAGTTTTCATTCTGTTTCAAATAGTCACCAAAGACACCAGGCTAGACCAGCCAAATCATCTAAATCAGACAGAAGACACTTCTGAGCAGGTGATTTAACAGATCTCTTTCCCCTGTCAGCCATCAAAATCTTGTGTCATAAGTACAGCAATATGATCTTTCACAAATGTGCTTCTCCTAGAACTAGCCGCATTACTTCCAGCAGAGTACACAATAGTGACAGTGACACTGTCAGCTCAGTGATAATGGAACAGAGTTGACCAAATGATAGGTGGACCTGACACACTCCTTGCCCAAGATGAGCTTACTATAACCCTCTACTGCACTTAAACAATTCTGTGAAGTTGTATTAAAACCGACAGGGTGCCCCATTAATTTCCCTGATCCATCCTGTAAAATGCTTTTTCTCAGCCAAGGGATAGGCAAAAAAGAGAAATATTGTCTTTACCAGTAGAAGCACCAAAGTCAAGATCAGAGCTACCCTTTCTCAACCTACCTCCTGTCCCCTCTTAGAGGTTACACAGTGATGGTAGGCATTTATGTAAAAGGATATCTGACAGTTGTAATGCTGAAGGAAAATTTCCATGAAGTAAGGACTGGAGTTGAGGTAGGTTTTAGAAGAAGGAAAGGAAAACTGCAGTTGCTCAGAACACACTGAAGCTGGGGCTGGAATGAGGGAGGAACAATACTGGAAACAATGTGAAAACAGAAGAGGGAATGGAGAAAGATCATGGAAAAGACTAGGTTGGAAGGGACTTCTGGAGAACATTTTTTCTGAACTTCGGTTGATGTCAGGGCCTTAGATTAATCAAGGCCCTTGTCAAGACAAGTCCTGAATATTTCCAGGAAGGAAATGTCAAGCACTTCCCTGGGTAACCTATTCCAAGTTAAAGTGTTCTTTTGGTAAACTTTTTCATTTATGACAGCTGGAATTTCCTCTGAAGCTCTCGGTGCTCATTGCCTTTTGTCCTGTGCATCCTTGTGAAGAGAAAATCCCACCTTCTCTACATTTAAATATTGAGCAGTAGTCAGACTGTGATTTTCTATGAATCTTCTCTTCTATAGGGTGAACAAACAAAAATGCTTCAGTTTTTCCTCATATGCCAAGTTATGCAACAGCTTAACCATCTTGGTGACTCTCCATTGAACCCTTACAATTTTATTGATTTCTCTTTTGAAGTGTGGGGAATCAAAACTGGACATAATATTCCAAGGAACCTAACAAGTGCTGAGTACAGTGGAATAATCACAACCGTTGATCTCCTGGCGTAATTCTTGCTCAGATGAAGCCTAGAATATCGCTTACCTTCACTGCTGCAAGGGCATTCTGATGACTCACATTCAGCTTGCTGTCCCCTAGGGCCCCCAGGTCATTTTCAGCAGGGCTACACTACAGTCAAACTCCAGCAAGCTCTACTGCTTGGGATTGTTCTGTTTTAGGTCCAGGACTTCCCATTATCTTTGTTAAACTTCATGCAATTCCTGTTGGCCCAGTCTTCCAGGCTCTCTGTATGATGGTTCTTCCTTCCAACATTCCTACCTCTCCCCACAGTTTGGTGACATCTGTGAACTTGGTAAGAATGTATTCAATCCTATTGAACATATCTGTAAAGATACTGAATCTCATGTCACCCTACGATGAACTCCACTAATAACAGGGTGCCGATTTCACCTTGAGCCATTAACCCTTTGAGCTCAGCAGTTTAGCCAGATTTCCACCCGTTTTGTGGCCCAGGTCTCCAGTATATATCTTATCAGATTGTCCACAAGAATGTTGTAGGAAACAGTGTCAAAAAACTTAATAAAATCAAGGTAAATTATATCTACAATTCTTCTTTAATCTGCTAAACAGGTAATTTCATCATAGAAGACAACCTGTTTGGTTAAGTATGGTTTACTTTTGGTAAACTCGTGTTGGCTTTTCCCATAAGTCTGCTTATCTCTCCTGTGCCTGCAAATATCATCTGTCACTATTGACATACTCCATAATTTTCCCAGGAACTGAAATGTGAGTGCCTGCATCCAGATGCAAGGGAGACATGGAAAGGATGAACTTAGGAAGACAGAATATGTACAATAGCAAAGGGATAGGGAAGGGAGAATCCATAATAGTAAGGAAGGGGTGCATGTGGAGCTGGAGAAGAGAAAAGCAGAGGTAGTAATAAACAGGACTGCTGTAGCAACAGAGGGGATACTGCCTTTTATTCCCAAAGTCCTCACAGCAGAGTCTGATGGACAATCTGTGGACAATGGGAGCTGTCTTTCTGGGTAAGGTAGGGATAATATCATACCAAGTGTTGTGGAGTGTACCTGTGGAGCTCAGAGGCCTCAAATCCTGTGGTGAGGACAACACACAGCAACAGTATAGGAGCTGGTCATGGTGTATGAGTCAGGCAGTAATAAGTTCATGACACTCATAGCAGCAGCAGCAATGAATGGTCCAAAAGTGACATTAGTAGTGTTATTCATGGTGGATCTCTCTTCCTGCTTTTCCTCGTATTGTAAAACAGAGGAAGAAGTTCGCTGGTTGGAACTCTGGTTGCCACTGTACTCAGCACGCCCTGCCCTGACTAACAAGAAGTAGGTGGAACATCATCTCCTTCCTTTATTAGTCACTGTCAGAAAATAATTTATGTGACAAAAATGCATACTCAGGTGACTGGAGAAATGAAGTTTTGAGATAAACTGAATATGAAAATGCAATAGCTTTCAGGAATCATGCTGTAGCAGGGAAAATATGAAGGAAGAACCTAACTTCTCTGCCTTACTTTCTGACATGTGGAATTTCTGGAAACATTGTTTGAATTAATCCTCTCAATTTCTATGGCAAGGCTGCATTAAAGACTTTTGTCACAGTTACCAAGTGATTTGCATCTTAGATTGCTTTTAATCTCTTTTCGGGGTCCCAGTGAGGTGAAAGACATGACCAGCTAAATCTCATTCTGGGAAGAAATTCAGGCTTGCCCCACTCACAGCAGATCTTTAGGTTACATTCTCCTGTTTTCCCTTTAAGAGATCAAATGACAATTGTTAACTTTAAGTCTGTTTTCTCTGTGAGCTGTCAGAAGTTCCTGACATCCTAATCCTGATATCGTAACCTATCACTGTCTGAAAAAAAAAAATAATGTTTTACTTGTAACTTAGCAGTATGTATCTTTCAAGCCCTTATTATCTCTTTGAGATTTGTTTTCAGTTTCATGTCATCCACTAAAAATGCCAAACTTTTTCTAGGCCTAAGTTCTTCTGTCAACCATCTTTTTATCCTGATATTCTGTTTGAGAGTAAGAGACACAGTCTTACCAGCTGAAGTCATAGACTCAGTTAGTAGCTTCCTCACAATTTTCTAATTTATTCCTTACAGTAACACTTCATTGCTCTCAAGTCTTTCTCTTCTTTCAGCATCCTTAATTCCCTGAAATCAGGTAGACAACATTAGAAACAGACAAAGAGGCAAGTGATATCCATAAAGTGAAAACAGATTAGTCCTTCATACTCTCCAACAACCAAGACAGAGAGAAAGATTTTTAAGTTAATATTGAGTTCATAATATGAATGGAGACATGTTAATAGAAATAATGACATATTTTAAGGACAATTTCATGGAATTTGCTGAATCAAATGTAGCATGCTTACAAGCAAGCTGCAGCAATGCTAGGAAGTCTAAGACCACATTATTTATTCTTTTGTTTCTATGGTTGCCTCTATTGCATTTTAGGATTTTAAAAAGCATTTAGATTAGTTTTTGTTTTTATCTCATTAAATTTGCAGTTTAAATGGAACCCTTGTAGTAACTGTGGAAGGGGGACTGGGCGAAAGGACAAATATATCTGTCATCTTAGCACGGTTTCTATAATTCAGGACTAGGGGCATTTCAGCACTATTTTTCCCACAGACTGGATCAAGGACTGTGGGGCTGCCAAAATGCTTCCACTTTATTGCAACTACTAAAGTGTTCAAAAGGGAAAACCATGCTTAAGGTTACTAAGACAAAATACTTTCAAGAAGCTGCCTGTCAGGTTGTCTGCACTGAGCTTTGAGCTCACTTACAAATGCAGTAGTGATAACAATTTCAAACATGGTTTGGTTGGTCAGATGACAATGTCAAAATTTCCAAAATTCTTTTCAGGCATGATATTTGAGCTGAAATTATATGTAACAAATATTTTTGGAAAGTGTGTTTAAAACATTATATCCTATTTAAGCTAGAATTACATGTCAAGCAAGTTCAAATTTGTTATTTAAATATGGCTGAAAGCTGAAAGTAGACTGAAAGAGACAGGTTGTCCCACAGTAATACTATGGAACATCTTTGGTATTTATAAATGATCAGGATGAGACAAAAGAGACCTCATTATGTATTTTGAAATACATGTTCACTTCATACAAGATTTTTAATTCACAGTATAATTTCAGATGTTGGCAAAGAATTTGATACAGTTCTGTTCATCTGTTCTTCTCTATCTTAGCAGAGTTTCTTCAGATGTCCAGCCCAGAAGTCTCTGGTTATTTTTATGTTCTATTCATCTCTAATTAGGATCCCAAATGGTTTGAAGTGGCATACACAAAAGTAAAGGAGCACTCTGTTTCCAACATAACTAGTCTAGCCAAGGATTTGTTAGCTATTAGAGTAGATTGAAGTGCTACTAGATTTTTTTAAAAACATCAAAATATTTGCCTTCTGTAAGACTCCCACTGCTTTCTGTTACCCTGTGAAGATTCAAATTAAGTTCTAATTGTGGTACTCGACATTCAGAGCTTCTCAGCAACAGGAGATTAAGAACTGCACTTTATTAAAAAAAGTATATGTATCGAGGTATGTCTTGTTTAGAAATCAGCAAAGTAGCTGAAAGATTTGTTATAATAATGTTCCAAGAAATATTTTCTATATATAATCAGTCACATGTCAGATATGTTAGATAGCTGACATCCTACATTTTATTAGGCAATGTATTGAGGAATTTAGAAGATGGACTGTATCAGTAAGTCTGAACTTTTGACGTATTTTACCAATGAATACTTTTTAGTGTTATGAATAGCTTTTAGCTAGACCTATCTTTTATAATATAGCTCCTCTAAGTACTTTAGTATTTTTATAGAAGTTGTACATTTGGCCTTTTTTAACCATGAAATGTTGCTTAGGACTTTAAATAATCAACCTATATACAGAAGCTACAACAGGCACATTAACATGAAATTTATATTTAGTCTTTCATTATATAAAAATGTACAGATTATAAATTTAAAACCATTAGGCTGTATGCTTCTTTTCCTTCCTAAAAACTTTTCCTTGAATTCCAGAAAACATGAGGAAGAGGAATAACATGTTGTTGTGTTATTATTCACAGCACAATTTGCCTTATGGAATAGATGCTTTTTTTTTTTCCTGAAAAAAATATATATAATCGTTGAGCATAGAACTGTTACTTGTCTGTCTTCCCTGTGACAGTTGCCTGCAGGGTGAAGAGCCTCAATAGATGCAGGATTGAACAGGCATTACTCAAGGAAATGGAAAAAAAAATAATAAAGAAGTTAATAAAAAAAATTATTAATGTGCCGTTCCTCTCAGTCTATAAATGTGAATACTATTACTTAAAATTTAGAATTATAGTCAAACATAGCTTTACATTTAAAGGATTGTATCACCTATCAGAAAATGTCATTGTGCAAGTCGATATTATTATCAAGGCCACTGGAACAACTGTGGCACATCAGACCAAATGTATATAGCTATTCACCTTACACCAAGTATGCAATCGAGACATACAGTCAATTATGAAGCAGCGTTAATTGACTGGAAAATCATTTGGCTAGCTCTGTGTCTTCAAAGTTAAAAGAGGTAGGCTGAGAGACACCTGTCTTTTACTTACTATACATGTAGCTCATTAAATATCAACTTCATTTTATATTCTGGTTATCATTTTCAAAGGTCTTTGGTCCATCTATCTTAAGTACTTTTTCCATCACTGCAGCCATATCACAACTCACAAGTTGGATTCACCAAATTAAAAATGTGTCAGTAACAAGAATCCTTGAGCTACAGACTGCAGCTACTCAATCAGAGTCAGCAATGTAAATAACCATTATTTTGAAAGAATCAAATTTGGAGCTGAAAGAATTGTTGGAGAAATGGCTTGTAGTAGATAGGGCAAATCTACTGTAGTAGTAGTTAAAATATTTAGTAATCTTCGAGAAAAACACTTTCAGAGGTAGGAGAAAGGGAATATGGACATTTTTCACCAGATAGATGCCTACTGACTGTGCAACTGCCTAATTTATTAAATGTAGCAAACATCAGAACATTGTCCTGTTCTGACCAATCTTGTGACCAATCTTTTCTTCAGGCAGTGTTGGCGTGTAGTGTTTGGAAATGATGCCACTGATGTTTTGAAAGTGACTGCTGGTCTAAGTTCAGATGAAATGGGTAAACTGTTGTGCTTTCTACTTTTGAAAGGGAACTGTAAAATACGTAGCAGAAATATTTTGTGATTTTTTACCCTGTCTTGGATAGCAACTTTTAGATGAACTTACAGGGCTGTTCAGTACAGTAGAAGGATTTTAACCCAGTAAAAGTCCAGAAGCAAAGAAGGAATAAGGTAATCCTTGTGTGATGGCAACATACAAAGTTAGAAAAGAAGAGATAGGTACACAACATTTTAGCTGAAAGATTTTATAGTACTATTCAGGGCCTGTCACCACTTCAAAACTGATGTTCTACTGCTGTTGTACACTGCTAAAGACAAAACTTTTAAAATTCTAGTCAGCAAAGCTGAAATCAGATAAAATGACAGTACACCAATATAATTAGATGATTCCATCAGACAAAGTAAAATTAAGATCTGATTCAGTTACTGCAGCTGATATCTTATAGGTCATATTCAAATAGGGTTACCTACTGTTGTGTCAAATATAAGTCTGGAAGAACAAGAACTGCAAAATCCAGTAAATTTCTTGTTTGGTCAAATATGTTCCAATTTAAACTTTAGAATATCAGTTGGTGGTACTGTGGATGTGGTCAATACAAGTAATTCCATAAAACATACAAAGGTTTTATACTAAAACTGGGGTTTGTACCTTCTTTCAGGAATTACTTTTAATTACAGTATCAGTATTTAGGGTTATTATTTGCAACTTTATGAATCTGAACATGATATTTAGGTTAAGAGGAAACTTTTAAATCGAAGCCACTGAAAGTAATTAACTTTATCCCTTCAGAGCAGGAGAGATGTTTCCATGATGATATCCACAAGAAAACCTATAGGAAAGGAGAAATCTTTACTTCTCCTTCTCTTACAAGGCATCTAGAGGATGGTCTCAGACCTCCACTTTAGGGGGAAAAAAACCCCAAAACCAAAAAAATGTATAGGTACCAAGAACAAAGCAAAAACATGTCACAAATTGAAATAAACCAAACCAATTCAGAACTAAGTCTTAAAACCACAGATAGATGGGTAAGTGTAAATTAAGATACTAAATTGGAACACCAGGAATTTATGGATAAGATTTTGCAAACATCTTATGTACATCAACTCAAAATTGAAAATTAAATGCTTTATAATTGACATGATAAAGATATTTACTCATTCATTTATTGTATTTCACTCATTATGAACAATTCAACAGGATGAGTTTGAATTTGGAATCATGATGAATTTCTTGTTAGCCAAATCAAAATTTTTATTTATTTCACATTATAATTAAACACCTGGAAATCTTCAGAATTCAATATAGCGGCACAGGATGGAGGTATCACCAGATGTTGTTGATAACGTTTTGCAAGTACATAAATGTCCAATGCCAAAACAAAAACAAAATTCACATCTGATGTTAAACATGAAGTGTTTTTCTGCTGACACCTCCTGTTGGACTCTGAAGTAATAGCTGTGTGGTAAATTATTTGCCTACTTACCAAACTGGCTAAAAACATTTTTGACACAATACTATAAGCAATAATTTTGATACTGTTGTCAATGAAAACATACCAAAATTAATAAAAGCATTCATGTTTTTGTAGAAGACACAGTTTTTTCAAATTCCAAATATAAATTCCTTGACACTTGACATTTAAAAAAAAAAAAAAAGAAGGAAAGAAAAAGACCAAGAGGCCATCACTATCCTAAGCTGCTCAGAGATAAGGAGGTATTAAAAAATAGAGTTCTGTGACCTAGGGTCATTAATTGATTGTTAGACCAAAAATGAATCTGTGAATAACTACTTTGATTCCCTGTATCATCACAAAAGCATCCTTCTCACATAACGAGTATACTGATAGGAAAGTTTTCATAGCCTTTTTATACCTCCTTTTACCTCAAGCACTATAGGTTTTGGGCTAACATGAAGTGCAGTTCACTAATATACCCTGTATCAAGGCACTGACCTTTTACTGTGACTCCCAGCTCCAGGAAGAACTCAGACTTACAATAAGAGTTTAAATTTGAGAGAGGTTATTTTCCAGATCTCTCTTGTTGCTGTTTGCAGGTCAATTGGTTGCAGTGGAGAGAGTAAATGATATTTCTAATCATTCTTAGAGCAATGTATCCTGTTAGAGGGCAGTAATATTAGGAAGGAATGTAGGGAAACAGATGAAATGTAATGAAAGTTGCACAGCATAAAGATTTTAACTAAACATCTACTACTTCTTGACTGTTGAAACAGCTTAACAATCTATGGGTTGACCTGTGAAACCTGACATTCCAAAGGACTGAGATTGACAGTTGGGTTGGTAATGGTAACCCTGTTAACCCAATGAGGTTTTCAATTCTGAAGCACACAACAAAGAATCAGTCCTTCTCATTTTCCTGGGTGGAAGTAGCAAAAAGGAGTATCCAAGTTTGAGCAGCCTTGACCATTAAAGCAACATATAAAATTGGTGCATAATGATGCATATTACTGGAATCTATCACCAAGGGAAGCATGAAGTAGATGTGTGGGATGACACTACTTGCTGTGAACACTGGTATTGAACACCTTATACAAAGACACCAATATGCAACAAAAAAATAATAGCTACATGTGCATTTTTCATAGAGATTCCAGAGATTATTACGAATCATCTTTACACTAGATATTGGAAAATCACTTGAACTTTTCCCCTACTGTCATAAATAATCACTTGATTTTAATTAAATTTACAGTGATTGTGCTCTGACATGATCATATTCATGATTTTAAATATCACAAAGAGTTTTCCAGAAGTAGTAATCTAAACAGTAAACTGCAAATGACTGTTGTGTTTGTAGATGGCAGCATCCACTGCTGCATTCAAATTCAGTCACTCCATCGTGTATGGAAGCATGGCCTTGCCGAAACTACCTATGATATAAATAGCAAGAGATGCTGTGTACAGCAGACCAACTCATCACATATATTTACAGAATCAACGTGATACTCGAATGCATGTTAACTGAAGGACTAAGGAAAGCCTCATCCCATATTTCAAGATGAGTGCTAAGATGATATTCTGGGAAACCTCTGACCTGCACAGGTGAGACAACAGACAAATAGATGTATGTCTAGTAAGGCCAGCAGAGTAATGCAATTTATAGTTGAGAATCCCATTATGGAGCCCCTACATCTGTATTATTCTGGCAGGAGCACAGAAACACAACTGCTGTTTTCAATTCCTTTGGGATGAAACATTTTTTTGTCTAAAGATACTTCTATTTCCTCTCTCTTAGAGTCTCTCATCCTACCTATCTTTCTTAGACAACAAACGGCACCTCTAGATACTCTGCCTGTTGGGAGAAAGGAAGCATAGCAAAGGACTTTATTTCTTATCAAAGAAAGGGACCAAACAAAGTTAAACTAAGGAAATAAGTAGGATGACAAAGGTTTATTTATAGTTTGACCTTTTATGCCTTTCTGTGTCTTGATCAGAATAGTTCAAACAAATACATGCAAGAAAATGATAGATGATCCAAAACAATTCTGTTAAATTATGAGTTGTTCATTTATCATGTAGACTTCTAATGTTTCAAGTTAAAATTTATAAACATTATTTTAAGAGCTTTTCTCTAGCATCTGTAAATAAGTGAATCACAGAAGGGACTATTCTTTTTCTAGTTAGCCATGTGCCATTAAGACTATCTACAAACCACTATTTATTCTTAAGTCTAGAAGATATGTGTGAAATAAAATTATAACTATTAATAACTTTAATTCCAGTAGACACTATTCTGAAAAAATATATTTTTCTTATCTTATTAAAAATGCTCAGTAAAATTGCATTTGCAATATAAAAATATAGAATGGGATACTTGCAGCTCCTTTGTAAAACATTGTGAATTCAAATTCTTTTTATTCATTATCTTCTCAAAGAATGCCTCATTGAAGTCGGATATGTGGCAAGCTAGTTAAAAATTAGGCTTTTCTGCAAAAAGGATATTACTTACCCGTCCCCTTTCATTCAAATGTGTGTGGACTGAATTATCAATGTGGTGTTTTCAACCCCTGAGAATCTGCAGTGACATCCTTTGTGAACTGGATGTTTATGCAAAGACATGGCAACCTTTCTCCTCTAGATCAGTTCTGAACCAGACAGTCCCCTAACAAAAACTTTGCTATTATAAAGACTCTGTTTGAGCATGGAGTTTATTTTGTAAACAGCCATCACATTGTACACACGACAATATATCTCCCAAGCAAACAAAACAAAGAAGGTATGTTCTTGGAAGAATTTAGAACCTTGGAAATCTAGCTTCAAAAGTCAGCAGTCACTTGCATCAGGTTACTTTGACTTGAAGTTTGGTTTTTTTTTACAATTAGGCAACAGATAGCAAAAAATGAAACAAGGACATCAAAGGCAGAAGAAATCAAGTAACTGCTGCTGTGTACAAAAACCAAAAGTCTTTCTGCTCCTTAGACCAGTAGGATGGAAGTGCAAGTATTAACCATATACATATGCACCCAGTAATGGGTACTACAAATAATTTGTGCAATTCTGTTGTGTTGCCTGGATCCCTCCTGGGTACATGTATAAGTACATATATTCAAAAAGCTATATGTACACACCCCAGTAAATCTGAACAATCCAAACCAGCTTTCCACAATTTCTACCTTTTGCTCCTTTCTGAGCTACAAGTAGTCAAACAATTAAATTGGAATATTATTATTCTCCAATTTTGATTACTAAAACCAAATTTATAAATCTTCTAAAATTCAACCTGACATTACAAAGGGGAATGTGCTGAACAGTACAAGTCATCACTGCAAGCCATTATAAAGGTAAGCATACCAAATAGTTATATTCTACATTTCATATTCCATTACTTTCTGCTTGGTCAAACACATAATAAAAATAGCTTTGCTTGTTTTTGAGAGAGAGTATTGCTATGAAAAAGGACTCACAAAACACCAAGACAGGACCAAACATTACTTTTAAGAATGTTTTATTTCTATTTGACAAAAATATGGCTTATACTTTTTTTGAAGTAGAGTTCAATTTACACATGACTTCATTCCGCTTCTCCATCTTTGGAAGGTAATCACAGGGTCCAGATGCCAAGCTATGAAAGATCTTCTCCTTTCAGTTTCTTTCTGAATTAAATTAGATTTTGACTTGAGAAATGTGACCACATTATCTGTTTGAACATAAGGAAACTGCACAAATCCCTTATAAGACCTATGTAAAGCCCCTTTTATGATTAAGAAGGTGCAATTTTCTCATGTCCATATTTCTTAGAAGGGAATCTGTGCTGCCCTTTAAGGAACTTGCATTCCAGTGCATATTTTTCTGGTCCAAGTTGAATTTGGGAATCAGTAGTGAAATGCATAATCAATTGGTTATGCAGCATAGCAATTAGATCAAGTTTTGTGAAGACTCCCAATGCAATAAAGATGACATAGTACAGCTAAGATGGCACACTAAATTCCATAAATATAGCTAGAGCTATAATTTTTTAGTATGAAAAGAGTGTAAGGCTTGTCAAAATTAAAAAAAAAAAAAAAGTAGCTCAAACCAGAACCCAAGAACCTGAGTCTGAATCTCCACTGTAACTCTATCTCTGTTCTCACACATTTTTTCTGTAGTATATATCAGACTTGTAGAAGACAGGCTGTCTTCTATCTAACTTCATCTAATAGTTCTAGTACAATGGGGACTTTGAAGTTGACCAAAAGGCAGTAAAGCTGTAAAATTAAAAATAATTTTAAAATTTCTACTCATATAAATATTTAAGTGTTGTCTCTGTATTAAGATAATACTTTGACCAGGGAAATTACAAACCTTAGGGAAGAATTTAAATATTTTAATATCTTCTTGCTTTTTCGCTATAGACTCATTTGTTCTTGAAAATGGCGTAAACTAAGCTACCTGCCATAATTACAAAGCATCTTTCCAGGGCTGTAGGTAAAATTGTTTTAAAACATTATTTGTGTTTCTGAATTCTGTTTGATTGCATTGCATACTTCATATTTTCTACCTTTAAGTCTGAGTAATTTTTCTACCAGTAAAGAGAATTTATAAATGTACAAGTTGAAAAACACTTTTAATCTCACTCACAACTTTATTTTTCAGAACAGACTATCAATTAATTGTGAATTTAAAAGTATCTCTGAGACATCAGTAGGAGAAAAAAAAATTCCTAATATTGTGACACCCATTCCCACCCCATTACAGCAGTACAATAGATGAAGGTTGAAAAAATAGAGCAAGAATGAGCACTGGGCTTTGTTATCTATGACTCAATAAGGGTGAAATAAGCTATGAAGACAAGCATTATAGACTTATGAGCTAGCAGAAATACTGCCAAGAATAGTTCATGGGGCACCAAGCAGTTGGTTGAAAATCACTGCTTTTTTTAGAACCTTAGGACACATCTCTAGGCCAGGGTCTCAGAAGGAACCTTACTATTGCCCCTAGTCAGCTGTCCTTTGAAGTACAGTTCATAAACATAAATCAGGTGCTACATAAATTAACATCAGTAACAACTCAAAATCCTAGAAGTACTACTGCACAAAATTTGCATTTATTTGTTGGCATTTAAAATGCATTGGCTGTTTCCTGTGGAGGAAGGGGGCAGAATCTGTGTGTGTGAGAATCATATAACCATTTTCCCCTTCCTCCCCTGTGCATTGTATACTTCAGGCAAAAATGTTGGCTCCCACTTATCAGCTAATCACTTTTCTGCACCAAATGTCCCATGAAAATCAGTAGCTAAAGTCTGTAACTTAGTGCAAAGCCTGTGTGTTTCATCCAACAGTGTCCAACCAGTGTGATGGAGAAGTTAAGAACTCAGACCTTCATCCTTATCCAAGGAGAGAGGTGGGCAGAAAACAGTTCTTTAACTTTATTGGCCAACTTTACTTTCAATTTTTATATGACCTAGAAAAAGTTATTTTTAACCTGACTCCTCTACCACAGTTACTTGATGTTCAGGCATAATTAAACAAGAAGTTACTGCCTTATGTGAAATTATTGTCTTACACTAAAGATAAAAGTCCTCACAGAATTTCTTATTTTTGCCCATCTTGATCAGTAAAGCAAGTTACACAGCATGTTTGATCTTTAACATAACTATGTTTTTTTGAAGACAGGCAGAAAAGTACTTTTGGTTACTTTATTGGCTTTTATACCCATTGGTTCTTCTTGTCTAGTCATTCTATAGCTATGTCATGTCAGTCACATTTTCAACGTAATTTCTGTCTTCCTGCTAAATGCAGCCTTTAAAGACAAATGTTCTTAGGAAACTTCCTAGTATTTTAGTTAACTGTGATTTATAAAACAATAAGATCAGTTATAGTTCTTTCACCTGTATTATTGTTTGCATTCTAAAGACATATAGGTAGATGTGTCTTATGTTAACAACTATGTCAGATGAAAAACCTCTCCCCTTTGACTCTTGGGTACCGTATCCTCCTCCAGGAGATTAGCACAGTCTGAAGTCTGCTAGTTGAGCTGTGCATGTGATTCCTTCCCCAGCCATTTCAACTAAAATCAGGTTGTTTAGCTCAGTGCTTAAACATTGACTGCGCTTGCAGGTCAAATTTGGATCAAAATGCAATAGGAAGAAATCATGCAAACATTTCAGCTGGCATAGCTGATGAGGCAGTAAACCTATTCAGCCAGCCCAGCTGTGTTCTTTTAGAAAACACTTCAAGCCTCCCTAAAAGCACCAGACAGTGGTCATACAAAAAAAGAAGAGCCAGATTCTGATCTCGTTTATATTTAGGCATGTCCAAAAGACTAAATATTTAAAATGGTGCTTTATTGAATTGAAATTAGCAGGTTCTGCAGTACAAAAGTCTGTACATGGATGGCTTCATATATATTACAAACAGCAGTCAAAATACTTAAAAACTTCAAGATGACTGAAAGCTTGAAAAATCCCATTAACTCTGTAACATGAATAATCCTTGCCTATTTGAGTAGTCCCATGGAAAGTAATGGGAGTGTTTTTATGGCTAATGGCTGCATAACAGAGCTGATAAATGTACGAGAGAGAATACAGCAACTTCAGATCATATGCCACTCTGCATGGTGTAATTTAATATTCCAGAATTTATAATGCATGTCTTTAAATAAGTTAATAATGACAGAGCTTGAGTTAGTGCACATTGTGTTCAATTCTTACAATAAAAAGCTTTAATCTGAAAATAAAATACATTGGGAAACTACTATGCCAGTAAATACTCATCTTGACAAACTTCCACCAGCACAACAGAAATAGGAAAATAATCAATGAACAGGATAAATTCACTGACAGAAAAGGAATATAATCCCCAATTATAGGATTTCTAAGCCTTCATTAAATCTTTAAATCTTAACTTGCATTAACTAAGTTGCTGTGATTATACTTGAAACTGATCTCTCAGGAAACTCCACATTTCCAGCCATTTGTTGAATGCATTTTTTCTCCAAGACCAAATGGAGATCTTTTCAGGAATAAATAATAAGCATTTCATTTTGTTTTAGGTTCCACAGATAGAATTATAAATATTACCCATGACTAAAAATCGCTTCAGATTTTTTTCAGAATCATTACATAAATAAAGTAGAATCTATAATCATGAATTTACTAAAGCCTCTCTTCTGATTTCATGATGAAACTTCCATCCAGTAGAGTCAAATACCAGGGCTCCCACTGAAGGTTATACTCAAGATTTCATTTTTAACCTATATATACTAAAAATAAATAAAAATAAAAAGACAGAAGGAAAAGTAATGGAATAAGCGTTTTGATACTTTAGTACTGAAGCATCTCTGAGGGTATTCTGTCACTCATCCCATTTCTGTGGCCTTTGAGCCAAAAGCTGGGCACAGAAAAAAACATACTGTTATATCAGAAGGTTGTTTAAAATTTGTTACCCAGATGCATCAATACTTGGTGTTTTCTGTCCCTCAAAAATGCAGAGTAGCATCATCTATATTTCTAAAAACAAGAATATGAAATATTTTTTATAATACAGACTTTTAAACTTTGAAAATTAAGAAATACAAACATTGTGATACACCACATTTTCTCCTTCAGCCTTAGTTTTATTTTATTTTTTGTGCCTAACATAATAGTATTTGACATAATAGCAGTTTGTTTAGACATCTGATATTGTAGACAGCACACAATACAGTCTAACACCTTCTCTTTGTAAGAGCAAAATTTAGGTTTAAATTTAATACACCTGCATCATATATTTTCATATTGACAATTATCAGTTTGTGTAAAGTTGCACTCTGTGATCCTTGCTGGCAAAATTCATCCTAAATAAAAAGTGATCTCATCTGTCATACAGAAAAAGGGGTGACATAATTAATTTCAATGTTTCTCTACGACGTGTTTTTTCAGGCAAGCTAAGGAGATTGTAGTGGCTTTTTGTCATTTTTCCATTCCCCATACAAAGTTCTATACTCACTGATACCAAATTAAGCACTCTAATTGTTGAAGTAACCGAGATGTGTGAGATTCTGGTTCTTCTGCCCTAATCCTTGAATATAAAATGGAGCTTGTCTCTTTCTTCTGAATTTAGGAAATGGTGAATCACATTGTGAAGCTACCTTTTGTTTCCAAATTTTTGTGCTCTTAATTGAAATGTATAAAATAATTGAAATTTTTCACAGAAGGTGTCGTCTGTCCTCTCCCCCTGCATTGTTTTTCCTTTCACAAATTCCAAACGTCATTTGCAGATTAACTACTAACCCCAGGTCTTTGGCCGTAACTACCAAAAAAAAAAAGAACTTCTTATCTCTCATCTTATACCTGATGGGCAAGTGTGAAAGCAGAGAAAACTTCTCCTTGTGTGCTTTATAACTTGTGACTGAAATATACTCAGCATTATTAAATATTACATAAAGAAACTACATTTCTTCTAATTACATATTACATAAAGAAACTAGAATTATCAGGTGACAGGCTTAAAGCTAGACAAAATTAGTCCATTTTCACATTACCCATAAGTAAGTAGTGGAAAATCTTATCACTGAGACTTGCAGAAATCAATATAAATAGATTCAGGTAAATGTTTCACAAAGTCATGGAGATGGGTACATGGATGAAGAGTAAATGGAATAGTGCAGTTAAAACTACAGCTTTGGAAACTCCGCCTCTAAATGGTTGGTCACTAGAAGTGACAACACTCTACCAGGACAAGGATGATTTGACACCCGTCTGGTTTCTTATGTACTTTCCCTAAATATGTGATACAGATCAATATCCATGATACTTTTTTTGGACCAGAGTGGTTGTTCTTACCTCTTAAGAGAAACAAGGATATAGTTTGATGCTTGCATAACGAGATTGTGTTTCCCATAATGACATATTATTTACTGTGAAACTAACAGATACCAAATACAATGCACACCAGGAACATTATATTTGTAGTTTTCTGCATACCTTAAAAAACTTAATGCAAATGGAAAAGTGTATTTAAAACCTGATAACACAAATTGACAATTCAGTAATAATACTCAATGGTTGAAATTAATTTCACACGGAGGTCTTCTGTTTGAAGAAACTGAGTCTTGGAAATTACAGTCTTTATTTTTTAAAAGGTACTATTATTGCCAATAGCCTGACTTGGCCTTCAAACAGAGATCCCGTCTGTGCTTTAAAGATGTTCATTTATAAATGTGCATTTGTTTATTTTCATTGATAAAAGACTGTGCTGATTTTAGCTGGGATAGAGTTAATTTTTATTATAGTGACTAGTACATGGCTACTTTTTTGATTTGTGCCCTTTTTACACCTACACATGAAAAATTTTCAAGTTTCAACAGAAAACAAACAAATCTATTGGGACGTAAGAATGCCTTGAACCAGAAGGAAAACTTTGCTTCAAACTGGCATGCAAGTTCTCTCTTTCACACCTTTTACTACTTGTTTTGCAAGGCATAATCTTCTGACATGCTTAAACCTAACCCGTGTTACTGCAGTATTTTCTTGTGGCAGTTTGGGTCCTATACTGCCTTTATTTCTCGTGATCTGCTTTGAGCAATCTCTGTATGAAGGAGCTAAGTGGGGGTTGAGAGTGGAAGGGAAGGAAGTCAAGGATAATTTCTGAAAATGCAGTTGGCAAAAAGCTGTTTACAAAATTAGCTTCCAGAATAAGTGAGAAGTGTGAATACTTTCTGCAGCTGATTTTATCTTTTGGAGCCTTTGCGGTGCCCATGTAATGGGAACTGATGGTGTTGGAAAAAAGTAGCTTTTATTGCTGCAAGTTGACTTGCTGCCAGAAATTCCTCAACCTCTACTCCCTGCAGTCAATCAGTCACTTGAATAGGCTGGACCTACAATCTTAGGAAAATTCTGCCTGGAGGCACAATAAAAAAACAAACACAGTGGAACAGCAGAAAGGCTTTGGAATTGCTTCCTCTGCTGGAGACAGAAAAAGAAATCAGGAACAAAAATCTAAAACCAACCACCACTCCTAAATAAAGAAAGAATAACTAAAAAAATAGTTTTTAAATGTAGTAGAAGTTGACATTATCACCTAAAAAACGTATCTAACCATTGTTGTGGAGCCCTTTTCAGTACATTCATTACTAGAGCATGAAGGCAAAAATAATCTTGGATGGATGTCCATATTTTATCATGGCATATGTTAGAAAGCTTACCAGACAGAGACTGGTAACTCTTCCAATAGCTAGTTACAAATTCTGGCTGAGTAGTCTCAAACTTTTCCCAAATTTCCTTTGTACTGGCCTCATCTCTGAATTGGATTTGGTATCTGGAGTACCTGCTTCTGTTTATTATTTTCTCTGAAGTAACCTATAAGGAGTGGTGGATCAGTTGCCTTGAAAGCCTTGCTGTTGATGCCAACAAGAGTAAGACTCTACCCTGAGTCTCTGCTCTTTTATTTTAACAGGTCTGGCTAATTGCCAAGAAGTTTAATGTGCTCAAGTGTTCTGCTGGATTATAAGTCCTCACAGTAGCCCTGTGTTTTGTGTTCAGGTAGTTGCTTCATTGTAATTCCTTTTTGGTATGTCTGCTGCCTAAATCACCTTTGCAATTGTACTGGTTTAGCTGGGACAGAGTTAATTTTCTTCATAGCAACTTATATGGTGCTATGCTTTGGATTTGTGATGAAAACAATGTTGTTAGCACATGGATGTTTTAGTTATTGCTGAGTAGCTCTTACACAGAGTCAAGGCCTTTTCTTCTTCTCACATCATCCCACCAGTGAGTAGGCTGGGGGTGCACAAGAAGCTGGGAGGGGACACAGCTGGGGCATTTGACCCCAACTGACCAAAGTGATATCCCAGACCATATGACATTGTGTTCAGTAATAAAAGCTTTAATGATACCAGCTGTGGTTTTTATTTTTGAAGGAAAATAATGGAAATTTTACTATTCCTATATGTTTATAATAATTAAGGCCTCCATATAGTTGGCCAATTTCAGTTACCACTTGGGGTGCCAATTAAATAGTAGTTTGATGTATTGTATTAATAACCTGCATATTATAACATAGAAATGTGAAGAAACCAACTGCAAAGCTCATCACAAACCACATGCAGGCACACGTAGCATGAAAGGAAAACACTAACAAGAGTTCTGAAATCATGAAAAAGATACATAAAATACGGTTCAAATAATATAATCATTCCCTCCATACCAGTGCTCTGCAGTTGCATATAAGCATAATTCTATATTGAAATACCATGTAACCAGGTCTCTGGATAACCAAGTTGTTTAATCAGCAATTACTTTCCTTTAGCTGAAGAGAACAAACCAGCAGCAAGGTAATTACCATACAATTTTTTGCTCCACACAAATTGTGTTTTGCAAGACACCTTTCTCTTCTCATACACCAATATGCAACTACGTTTTCAAAAGTAACATCAATACCACATGTCAAACCTGGTAGTTTATTACACCCAGTACAGTTAGATATTTGTAGTGAATCTCAAATAATAGATCTTGTACTCTGCAAATAGAAAAAGGGAAACATCACACCCATTTTAATAAGGGTAAAAAGGAGGATCCTGGGAACTACTGACCAGTTATCCTCACCTCTGTGCCAAGTAAAGTCATGGAACAGATCCTCCTGGAAGATACATCAAGGCATATGGATGATGGGGAATTGACTAGAGGCAAGCAACGTAGCTTTGCAACGGGCAAATTCTGCCTGCCTAATCTGGTGGTCTTCTACAATGGAGTGACTGCTTTGGTGGTAAGGAAGAGCAACTGATTTCATCTGTCTTGGCTTCTGTAAGGCCTTTGACACAGTCCAACATAACACTGCTAAATTTAAGGTTCCTTCCAACCCAAACCATTCTATGATTCCATAATTCTATGAATCTGTATCAAATCTTGTGTGAAACTTTATGGTGTGTTCTGTGCATGGTTTTCTTCAGAGTTCTGTTTTCAACATTACACTGAACAATAGAACCAACTTAAAACAGAGCCATGTTTTTCCACATTCTCTTAAAATTATTATTTTTTCTTCACACACATTTAATCTTGTTAATACTCTTAACAGTATAACTATGATCAATTATTTTTAGCAAAGATTCCTTTAAAGTACTCAAGAAACCAATGTATCTTGAATTCACACATGTGTGTGCGTTTGCACAAAAGTATCATTCACACAGAAAATAAACACAAAAACAGCTTGTGCTTTCTAGCCAATCTGAGAGAAAGATAATGTGGACAGGAAATATTTTAAGGACTAGATGCTGTGAAATAAAGCATAATAGGTCACAACAGGCAGAATGAGATTATTGAGGTCATATACCAGCTTGAACCTTCTCTCATCTGCCAGTGATTCAACCAACACTCAGGAAAAAGGGCTTCGTAGCAACACACCTGCTGTGCATGACTGGTCCTGCTAATGAAGCTCACTCTACAAACTGCATCTCTCCAGTGGTAGGTGTTGGGCTATATTTAGAGGACGATGGCATGTAATGAACCAGCCATTTGATAGCCTTTTGATTAAACACGCAGCCACATACCAAAGGTCATCTTGAGGAGCAGGAAACAGGAAGAACATCAATTGTTTCCAAGTCGGGCACAAGAAGGGCCACAGGAAGAAACACCAGGATGTAAGGTGGCACAGCTTCCGAATGACGTGGAAGGTGTATTACCAGAAAGTAAATGGACCAATAGGAGTGTTGCTAATTGAACCAATGGGAGTGTTGTTAACGCCCATGACTGCCCCATGTAAGAGGGACGTTAACCAATCAGAGAGTGTGTAATAGGCGCATGATATGAATGTATATAAGGGATAGTTAAGTAAATAAAACATCTTTTGTGTGATTCGTATTGAATGTGCAAAGTCCATCTTTGGTCCCCTGCAGGTAAGTACGAATGGGACCCTCATTTCCTACCTATAAAGACTTCCTACTGAATTAAAGATGAAGAAAATACACTGAACTCTGACTGCAAGTCTGCCTGTTATTAGGCAGCTTCCCTTAAGGACTATTGTACTTTACTCAAACTTACAAATGACAGCATTAAAATACACGAAATGTTTAACTGTGGCACACATGACTTAGTTTGAAGGATCAATGCAATAGAAACTTGCTAATATGTATTCTTCCTGAGTACAGTCACCGTATGCTGAACTGTTTAATTTATTTATGAACAACATCAACTGCCTTTGTAGATGCTTTCATTTCCATCTACATTGCTCTTTCTCCTGCTACTTTCTGAGAATTCACTAAAACAGGATCCTGCAAGACTATTAATCAGCATATTATATAAACACTGATCTGCTGGGGCAAAAATTAGCAAGAACATGGAATTTCATAGAAAATTCATTGTAATTTCTGTTTTTCTTCTCCCCCCCTAAAAAAATATTTCAGATACCGTCATGCGACACATGCAGACTTGGTAACACTACGTGATTGTCTAGCAAATCATCCTGTGTATACTGCAATACATTTGAGTTTTGCAAGCAGTAATCTGCAGTATTTTCCATTACCACTGAAATGCATCAGTTATAGTTCTCAATTCTCACCACCACCTCTCACTTGTATGAATTTTAGATTCAGTCCTAGTAAGTGTAAACTATCCCACTGATTGTAATAGAAATTTTCCTTGCTTTCAGTATTGTCTTATATTGTATGAGTATAATTGAATATAAAACTCTAAGGAAAAACTTATCGTTAGGTAAAATAAGTTGTCTGATATTCAAAAGTGTTGCTTTATTGAACAACTCCAAATGAAAAAACAGGTCCATTTTTTAGCTGTGTTAGAATTATTTTCAATACGTATCTTGAAAAGTGAATGCAAGATAAAGATGATAGGCAGTGTAGCAGCTCTGTAGTCTATGATCTTAATTCTCTATTTCCACTGGAAGTGCTGTTATGTGGAACATGACACCTTTTTTGCCTCTGTATGATAATAATCACTGAATAGGTAAATTTTGCAATAATACTTACAGCAGAAAACCTAATGGTGTTTCATAGTCTTCATTATGTGACAGAAGCAATGGGGTGAAGCTAGAGCATCTTTTCCTCAGATTCATTATTAAAACAAAAGTTTATGAGAACTTCCAAAAGCTGCTGTGCAAAGGAAGCACACACATGCTGAAAACACAAGTTTTGGAAAAAGGGGTCCCTATCTCGTCAGAGCAAAAGATTTAAAACACAAGTATTGACAACCTGAGTGCCTTACTTTTATCATAAAAGTTATGAAAATGTTGGATTTTAGCAGACTTAACTAAATACAATGAAAATCCATTATACTCTTTTTTTTTCATGGCTAGATTTAATCTCTAACAAGGTCCAGACTACTCAAGTATGTAAAAAGATATTTTTCTGTTAAAAATGACCCTGAAGGATCCTTATAAGCAAGGCACAGGTGATATATTTCAATACTACTAGATTAAGAAATTGAATGGGACAACTTGAATTTTTTTTTTTACTGAAACAGTTTCTGGTTTCTGGGTTGTTTTGTTGGGGTTTTCTTGCTTTTTTTTTTTTTTCTTTTAGCTCCATCTAAGTTTCTATTTTCTTATAAGCTAAGAGAAAACAGACATTGAGATAAATAGCACATTTTTTTTGCTTTAAGGTTAAGAGACAGAGGTCTCTTTGTACAGTGCCAGTCCCAGCAATTTCTCCAGTATGGGATAGGTTCTCTCTTCCACTTTTCCGACTACTGATTAATAACCCACTCCTGGCCTGTGGTGGCACACATATCTGTGGTGGCACACATACACTCCATTACTGTCTGAGACACCAAAAGTTTACTTAATTTGAGACACGGTTATTTTTAAAAGAATGTGGACTATGGTAACACACACACATGAAATTGTATACATTGCAGGAATGCTTCCAGTTATGTGACAGAGGGTGTGCATCTTTCAAAGAAGGGAGAAATGCATAAAGGAGTGGAAGTTCCAAGAAAAAAAAAGTTACATAAATGTAAAAAGCAAATACTTTCAATGAGAAAAAAATAAACATAACTTACAGTTGACCCTGGCTAGCTTTAATTTATGGGGTGAAAATGGGACACACTCAAGCTATCTTATACAACCATAACACTGAAAACCATACACACATTTAGGGACTCAATAAGAGCACTATTTACTGGACAGGTATTTTCATAACTATACTACATGCATATCTTATTTCAGTTTAACATTACTGTAACTACAATCAAGCAATATCAATTCTGCAAATATACACACACTGAATCATGGTATGTAGTGTCCAGAATAGAAATAGAAGCTTGTAAAATCGCCTTGAAAACACTTCTTCAAAATAAACTTGATACAGTGGGTAGTATTAGAGACATTGGCTTTTTCAATAAGTAAACACCAGAGTCTTAGTACCCAACACCTCATCAATATTATCATATAATACTGTTATATATGCAAAATGACAGAAGAATAGTTAAAGTAAAACAGAATGAATATGGAAAATTACACAAAATGAAGTAATATGGAAATAATATTGCTTATTTGTTCATTTTATAAGAAGTATGGAATTATATAAAACAGCTCTGTTACTCAGAAGTCTCATAAAAGAGAATTTAAAATTGTGTTATGGACCTGATAAATTCTAGATTTGATTTGTTTCCTAATGAAATGCTGCATCTTCTAAAATAAAAAGAGAGATCTGCTTTCCCCTTACACAATTCTGAAGTATTTTTTTAATTTAATTTAAAAATGCAGATTTTTATCAAATAAAACAATGACAGGATTAAATTTCTAAAAGAAAAATTCTACTTCTAAATGTGCTTAGAAAAAAACCTCATCTGCAACATTACTACTTAAAATATTGCAGCCACATGGGACCAAATAATTATTTTGTAAGTTCCATGGGGTGCTACAAAAACCCAGATGGCATTAAGTTTTACATCCTTGCAATTCATTTCGTATTATACATTTTACCGTAATATGCTTTGGTAATACCAAATAAATCTAAAAACCTAGTCATTGACATTCCTTAAAGAAAATTAAATTTAGTCCCCATAGACTTGTTCAGGAAAAGCATGAAGAAACAACTTCCATGAAAACAAACAAACAAACAAAGAAGTTGTCATTTAGAGTACTAAAGGTCAGCTTAATGTGTTGAACTAAAAGGATCAGCTTGAAAGGAATTAAGTAAATTTGGAATTCTTTGATCTCAGTGGGAGCTGCAAATTCTTGGTGGATAAGACTTCTAATGAACAATGTTTCAGACAATAAGTTGCATTCTGACTATTAGTAAATATACATATCAGATAGAAGTATTTCATTGTAATGTAACAAAGCATATTCTTCATGTGGTGTTTCTCGTGTATTAAACGTGACAGCATAATGATTTGTGCAGTGTTATTTCTGTAAAATTATTAGCTGCACATTCTCACTGAACCAGTCCATGTCCTCTTCTTCAAACTTTCATAATATGTGCCAACAGCTTTTTTTTTTCTTTTTCTCTACAAAACCAGATACTTCTATTACTAGAGCAAACTCTGAAAACACAACTAAAAGTTACAGTGGGCACATACTCTTCTGACTTAGTATCTCTGAGTGACTTGCAGAGGCTGTGATAAGAAATCTTTTAGAATTGGTAAAACTTTAAAATAACCTGAAAATACATAACATTTGATTGGGGCTTACTTTGCCATATAGAGCTATTAGAGCTTGAATTCTGCCTAGATACTATTAATTATACAAATCAGTGTTCACAGATGCAAAGAATAGGAACTGGAATGAGACTTGTACTTATATCCGAAATATTTGTTTACATTCAGTACAACATTCTACATTCAATGTATTTTCCTATAGAATAAATAATAATTATTTCTTGGCTAAAAAATCCATTTATGTTAAATTTAATTCTGAGCCAATGGCACCTTTATTGAAGAAGAAAAAGCTTGAAGCAGTGGCTGACAACCAAACTTTGGATCTTAGAGGTGACACCAGTGTTTCTGTAAGGTAAAGTGTACAGCATTATAAACATGAGACACTTAAGAAGCATGAAGGTAAAAGTTATATTTTAAATAAATATAAATTAAATAATTATTATTATGTAAATATTAAAAACCATATACAGTTTAATAAGTGCATTGTCAAAATACTACCTGCAAACTTCCTTGCTTAAACATACTGCATTACTTTCTTTCGCATCATGACAAGGCAAACTTCCTATCTTCTTTGATATCTGTTTAACTATACTCTAATTCTGTTTGAAGCTAAATGTTGATTCATGTTTTTTTCAAAGCTGACTCTTTTTAAAGATGTCTACCCTTGTACAGCCTACTGACATATCTGGCAGAGTCACATGAATGCAGACAGAATTCTCACTGAGCAGATGTTTGTTAATGGAGAAATCAGCATAGTTAAATGTTTGCAAGATCACTAGTAAGATGCTGTCTGCACTTAATATAAATATGTTCTCATCAAAGGAAGAGGAATTTAGTAGGCTTAGTTTAACCACTTGACTCACTAAGATCATAAGGTCTGAATTCAGCAGCATTTTCAGGTTAAGGTTTCATTCACAGTGTGATCAGCTTTATTTAATCAACTATTTTTAATCACCATTTTGGCTCATTGGAAATAATAGAGTTAGATTTTATTTTCCCCAAGTTTTTGGTGAGTGTTCATTCTGTTATGAAAACAGCTGCTACTATGAATATGGACTTTTCCTCAATATTGGTTTTAACACACCTATGCCTAAAGCACTGACAACAAAATACTTTGAGCCACATTAGCAACAAATGTTTTTTTTAAAAAATATGGTGACAAATATTTCTACAGTTAGTCTTATGCAACTAACAGTTTGGCTGGTAAAATAGATTTTTTTCTCCTCTTAACATAAAATAAAAACCCAAATGTTACTGACTATCCATGATAACATGATTTTGAAATATAGTGTCTGATTCCATATTTTGAAAATCAGAATCGAACTTGCTCAAGATGGAGAAGGTGGTACCATTGCAAGGGAGACCTGAGGTGTTCTAACTACTCAAGAAATCTTGATCAGACATGTATAGTAACATTAATCTCTAGACCCACAGCACACCATGATCAAAATCCCATTAACATTTTTACCATATTAAATAAGCTTAGGGGATTAAAAATGGGAATTCAACATCAATGATCCATACTCGTTAATTTTAAAAACTTTCAATGTGTCCTCAAAAAAAATGTGTGCCAGTTTCCTCATATCATTTTGGTTTAGTTAAGCTGAGAAAGGGACCATCTAATACACTTCCTGCTGAGAAAGAAGGATAGGTTGTTATATACAGTTAACTATTCATCTGGAAGACCCAAAGCTGAATAGGAAACAATCCTTTATACCCCATTCCAATTTAGTTAGAGAGTTATAATGCCTAAGGTACACAAATCCTGGTATTAATCAATTTGCTTTCACAACAGGGATTGTCTGAGCCATCACAGCCCGAGACACCTAAATTCAGAGCTCTGCATTGAATTAGGTATCCAAGGTCATGTTACAGTCAACAGAGATCTAGTCAATTCATTTGGAGTTTTCGATTTTGTTGCCAAAGGTGCCCTAAAGTAACATGACAGGATTTCAGCTAGAGCTCCAAAATACTGTAAGGTTTGCATATATCCTTTGCCATATCTGTCAGGCCTGTATATCAGAGATACCCTAGGACATGTAAAATGTCACCAGATAGCTACATGTTGGTAACCTAATCAAGTTCAATTGAGTTCAAATAGCAATTCAGTTTCTCAAATGTCAGTGTCAGTGGCTGTTTTACGGTTGCCTAAATAGCTCAAATTTTAAAGAATATCAGAGAATTACAGAATTTTCAAGGTTGGAACGTGCCTCTTGAGATCACCTAGCCCAACCCTCCTGTTCAAGCAGGGTGATCTAGAGCAGGTTGCCCAGAATCATGTCCAGGTTGGTTTTGAATATCTCCACAGATGGAGATTCCACAATGAATCCAGGCAACATGTTCTAGTGTTTGACCACTCTCACAATAGAAAGTTTTTTCTTACGTTTAAGTGGAATTTTCTTGTATTTTCAATTGTCGCCACTGCCTCTTGTCCTGTCAGTGGCCTCTAATGATAGCAGTCTGCCTGCCTTTTGCTCATTAACTCCCTTCAGGTATCTGTATTCATTAGTAAGATCCCCTGAGTCATCTCTTCTCCAGGCTGAATAGTCCCAGTTCTCTCACCTTCTTCTCATGTGAAAGATGCTCCAGTCCCTTAATGATCTTTACAGCGTTTCATTGGACCCACTCCAGCAAGTCCGTATCCTTCTTGTACTGAAGAGCCCAAAACTGAACACTACATTTGAGATGTGTCTCACCAGTGCTGAGTAGAGGGGAATGTTCGCCTCCCTTGACTTGCTGGCAATGCTCTACAAAAAGTGGCCTAGTACACTGTTGGTCTTCTTTGCTGTAAGGATACATTGCTGACTTATGGTCAGCTTGTTGTTTACTAGGACTCAAAGTTCGTTCTCTGCAGAGGTGCTTTCCAACTGTTCTTGTATACATGCTTGGAGTTATTATTATCCAGATACAGGACTTTGTAATTCCCCTTGTTGAACTTCATGAGATTCCCCTCAGCTCAATTCTTCAGCCCTTTGGGATCCCTCTAAGGGGTAGCATGACCTTTGATATATCAGCCACTTCTCACAGTTTTGTATCATCTGTGAACTTGTTGAGGGTTCACTCTGTCCCATTGTCCAGGTCATTAATGAAGGTGTTAAACAGTATTGGCCCTAGTATCAATCCCTGGCTACACTACTAGTTACTTGCCTCCAACTGGACTTCATGCCACTTACCATAACCTTCTGGATCCAGCTGTTAAACCAGTTTTCAATCCACCTATCTAACCTGTGATTTGTCGTCTTGTCTATAAGGAATTTATTGAAGACAAGGTCAAAGGCTTTGATAAAATTGAGGTGAACACCCACTGCTCTCCTGTTGTTCACCAAGCTAATCACCTCATTGTAGAATGTGCATTAAACATGATTTCCTCTTGGTAAATCCATGTTAACTACTCCAAATCCTCTTCTTGTCCTTCATGTGTTTGGAAATGCTTTCCAGGATTAGTTGTTCCTTTACCTTCACAAGGTCTGAAGTGAGGGTGACTAGCCTGTAGTTCCTCAGATCTTCCTTTTTACCCTTCTTGAAGAATATTTCACACTCAAACACCTGAATTTAGGTGTCTTAATCTGCAGACGACAAAAAATGCAGGAAAATCTAGCAAAATACACAGGGAATTAATCTGGTTATATACCCTCCAAACAGTATAACTTCTGTATTTCATTAAATAGAATTTTATTACAAGGCATGGTTTATATTTAGTTGGTATTCTTCTGGCATGAAAGCTATGAGGTAGAAATTGCTGCCATACCCTATTGCCATATAACATCATATAACCTGTCTCCAAATCCATGTAAAAGATCGTTTGGGAAGTAGAAAAACTGTAATCAGCCTCATACACAGTGAAGTCCCTAGGAACTTTTCAATTGCATGTCTTTGGATCACCTGCCTAATAAAACCTTTCACTCTTTTACATCAATATTGCCACCCCTAAGACATAATGAATGCAAAAATTCATGAGATTTATTCAAATTTTAAATAAAAATAACTGTCTGTAGGGTCCTTCATTTGGTCTCCCAATTGAATCTTGGTATTACTGCACGCTTATATGTAAAACACATTTTCTCAGTAAGCATAGAAGCAGATTTTTCTTTTTCCCCCTTTTTAAGAAAAGTAAAAGGAAAGTTACTTATTTTATCTCTTTATTCCAGCATCTGACTTCAACAAACCACAGAATGTCACAGCATTCCCCACAAAATTAACAGAGTAGGGGCAAAGATACACTGCTACCCTTGACAAATTACATTTCTTCCTGTTATTGGTCCAGTTTGGAGATCACATCTTCATGGGATCTGAAGCACATGATTGGTGCCCTTGGGTTTTATGGTTACTTCTGTAGACTATTATCTGCAAAGTAACATTGCAGTTTAAGTTATTCTGTATCAATGAAAGTTGCAACCTTGGTCTTTAAACCAATTGTTAGCATGCTGTATATTCTGCCTGTATCTTTCACAGGGGCAAGCACATTGTGCTGAGTATTTATATGGAGATTTAGTGTTCTTTTCCATAGCACAAACTGTACAGCCATTAAAGAATTACATGATCTCCTTAAAAGAGCTAGGCCAAATTCCACCCTCAAATACTCAGACAGAACTTTCATCGGCTATAATCTTTGTAAATTCAATTGGAGCTGAGCCTTGACTTTGTATCTGAGGCCAGAATGTGACCTACTGCATCTATTAACACGCCTTAGTCTGTATAGCTCTTTATCAAGTTGGGGGGAGGGCGGCAGAGAGAGACACAAATTAATGGATAGAGAATGAAAGAGTGAAAAAAAAAGGGTTCTCAAAGGTTTCTGATGAGCAGAAAGACTGAACACAACAGCTTGAAAAAAGATGCAGAGAAATGCTCAAGTATTTAAAAGGTAAATAAAGCACTTCCCATTGTTAACACTGAAATATAAAGATTATGGTTTTATTTTATTAATATTTTGTTATATATTATTAAAATTATTTTCTTAAATGTTAACTAAGGGAAAAATGGTAATGATGTTATGGATTTCTTTTATTTTTAGACAAAATATCAGGTTTTGTCTTGATGTATTAAATTTGGCTCTATTTATTCAAAGCAAAATACCAGCATGTGCTGCAGTTATTAAATTTCATTGTACAGATTCAAAATTAAAATTCAAAGATGAGTTTAACTGTTTCATATAAAATAAAAATATTTTAAACTTTAACATGAGGTTTTGACAAAAAATTGGTAGCTTAATAAATCCAGGCTTCTAACAGAAGTGAGTCTGAGTTATATCCAGTACAATCTGGGTTAGTTTAGATCAGTTTCTTGCAAGGAGATTGCCCTAATAAAACATTAAAAGGATAACAGCACATTTTGTGTGCTTTACTCTTCTGAAACACTTAGCACTGTAAAATCTAAAAAGCTGGTTACAATCATGAACCCAGTCTGAAAATCCTGGAGGTTTTCGAGAGGGGCATTCAGATAACCTCCTTTAAACCTCAGGTGTGCATTTTGTTTGGAGGACTCAAGTTAGGTGTTTTCTATACCTCTTGGGTCACCAGAGAGATGGGCATCTGTGGGAAAATGTTTCAAAAATTTCCCTCTCATCCCTCCTTGCATCCCATCATGCACCAAGAAGTTATTCACTAAAGTAAATCTATACTTTCACTTCTACATGAGGTTCTTCACCAGCTTTCCTGAACAAAGGTGATAACTGAGCAAATTTTGATCTGTCAGTACTGTACTATTAAAAACTATGAAGTCAAAACTTTTCTTGGGTGGAGCCCTTAGACCAGTAAAACTTGGATCAATAAAATAACCTGCGTATTTATACTATGACACAGTGAATTATTTCAGAGCCCTGATTTAAGAAAAACATCCCTGCTCATCCACTGGATAGACAAAAAGGGAGAGCACAAAAACCAGAGAACTGAGGACCCTCTAGAATAAAATAAAATTTGTGTTTGTCTTAAGCTCCTCTCTCTCAGGATTCATTGTCCTCCACCCCTTTCCAGAGGCGATCACCTAAGACCACATTTTCTCACAAAAAGGAGGCGAAACGAGAAGTGTCAAGGCCCAGCTTTGCTTCAGTGTCCACCACTGCACTAGGAGAATGCTCAGCCAGAGTGAGCAACCCAGCAGCAAGGCCCTCCAGACCTTGCCAGGAGAGTGGTAAGACTCAGTGGCCCTACAGAGGTTGCTGGTTGTTAAATCCCACCCAACTTGTTTTACCATCTCTGTTTTTCTACACTTTCATTAATGTAGAATGAAATAAATACCTATAAGTTACAAGAACTACATTTCAAGCAATATAACCATTCACAGGCAGACAGGACAGTACTTGTCTGTCTGAGAGCCTATCATGAATTTTCTGTTGCTGATATGCAGTGCTTTAGGAAGAACACACCGCAACAATAGCACTGAACATCTACAGGAGTTGTATACCAAGCACAGATATTTTCAGTTAGAAAGGGTGTTGGAGATGGGATTGCACTGAGTTATCACAGATCTTAAAAAGGTTGCTTAGGTCATTAATGTCCTCTCGATAACCACACAGAGTTGTTCTCTGTAATAAGAAGTACACAGAGTTAAAAAAAAAGAAAAAAGGAAAATTGCTTTACCAAATTATTGCAGAATGAAGATTCAGTCATTATCCTTGAGAAAGAAGAGTCATTTACTTTAATAGATATTTCTGACAAAGTATTTCATGTCTACTGTGTATCCTTATTATTTAGAACAAAACTTGTATCACACACCATTTTATTTAGACCTTCACCAACATTTGAATTTTAAGAAAATAAAGAGTGATTACAACCTTATAACTTATAAAAAATAAAGCAACATCAATTTAATTATTTCTGATCATCTTGCTTAGGGAAAAAAAAGAATCATTTAAAAGCTTGTTACACAATGCATATGCCTCAAGGTTTATATTTTCCAGTTTCAAGAACAAACATATCTTAAAAGAAACATTCATATATGAAAGTATTTTCAATAGAATTACTGCCTGCAGTTTGTTTTCACACAAAATATAAGACTCTTTTCAAGTTAATGGATAAATTTGCTCATCTCTTTCTTTATTATAAGACAAAGATAAATAAGTCTTTTTCACTCAATCTGCTGAGATAACTTGTGCCCATGCCGAAAGGTGATCTGTTCTAATCAACTTCGTGAAGTCTGATGGAATTACACTGAACATATTTCATACCTGACACAACTACAGAATGATACAGTTCAGGACAAACATTGGTGACCTGAATAATACATGACAGACAGATGACCGGGTGAGAAAAGTAATTTTTCACCTACACCACTTGAGTTTCTTTATTAAAGCCTGAGACATATTTGATGGAAAGAAGGCTGCTTTGCCAGCTAAAAGCTGGTGTCTTTTATTAATAGCTCAGTCAGTATTCCCTTGCCATTTTACTACTTGAAACATTATTTTGACAATAAAATACTACATGCATCTAGTTTGCATGGAAAGCACCACAGAAAATACCACCAACATTGTTAAGAAAAAAAAAATAAAAATTAAAGAAATACAAAGTTAATTATTTAACTGATATTTCTTAATAGCTGCCCATATTTTAAATTCAGTGTAAAAGTTCAGATGAAGGAGAAAGGGATCCTGGAAATAAAACAACTACATAATCACAAGAGAATAAAACAAATATCTGCAAATGGGTAAAAATTATCTTTCCCACAAGCCTGCAAGTAGATACAATACATCTAAGAAGAAATGTACTTTTCATAAAAGGCAAGTAAATTTGGTCTCAACAATAATATATTGTTTTATGTGACTTACACAGTATTTTGACAAAGGAGGTTAAGTGTAGGACAAACAATAATATCTTAGAAGTTGGCCCATGAAAGGGTAGACTGCTTCAAATATTTCTGTGTCTGAAACCAAACCAAGTTTTAGTCTTGGCTGTATTTTTCCTCTGCAGAGAGCAGCCAGGACAAATAGTTTTCTACAAATTCATAGTGTGTGACACCAGTGATTCCAAAGGGTAGACAGTGAGCACATGCTAATATTGTACTAATGACACTTGTTCCATCAATTTAATAAGTGTATCCCTTCCACCCACCACTGCTATCATAAACTCCCAACAATCTCTTTTCTGTGCTCCAAGAAACAAAAACTTGAAATCTCAGAAACTTCTTGTGATACTGTTCTACTTGATGCAACAGAAAAAAATACCAGATATATTTAAACTACATTTCTTCAGTTATTGCTTTTATGGTAGCCTTTTGAAGCTAATTGAATGCACGTCATACTGAAAATAGTCTAAAAGCTGCTTTAAGTTTAAATGTGAGTAAAAAACTGATCATGGACCTCACAATCAAATATCGCTATATAGTCACAAATATTTCACTTGAAAGAATAAGAGCTTGTTCCTTGATACAGGAAAATACACAAAAAGTTGACCTGAGAAAGATAAAACTATTTTAAAGTATGCAGTGTATGATATTGGACAGGTGTTGCTAACATTCAAAGTGTTACATATTTATACAACATTTATGTACAGCTTTATAGGTATAGCGCTTAATCAAATCCACACTAAATTAGAACCAACTGTAACCAGAAGTTGTCCTAGATCTGCAAATGGCTTTAAAATCCTCTGCTTTTCTATATATAAATATATAACAGAAACACCATTTTTCACTCAGGAAAACTAGCTTCTTAGGCTTTATTAAGTCAGGAAGAGGACAGAGAGGACAGTCACAAAGAAATAGCTTCCTTTCACCTGGTATGTGGAGTCTTTGTTATATCCTAACTATACCAAAGATTCCTTCACACAAGTAAGCCTCAGTATCTCTGATGAAGCCCACAGGCCGTCCTAATTTTGATCAGTTTAGCTGAAGAAGGGGTCTTACTAGGCATAATATTCTGCACTTCTCAATAGGGAATTACCTGACAAAAGTTACACAGATATACTTGTGCAACTGTGCAACACAGTGTTGCAACAGCTATTTGTGATAAGACAAAAAGATCATGATCAATACAAAAGACAAATGTCTTGTGCAAAGACATCTTCAAGCAATATTCAGAATAATACTTCAGATCACAAACTTGCTGGGAGGAGATGGACTCCAATGCCCAAAGGCTGAGACACTTCTCCACATCAAGTACAGCTACTGGGAAACTGGTGACAAAATCTTTGGTAGGCATTTTTAAGTTAATGCAAGACATGAAATCTAAAAGGCCTTCGTAGTGTACAGTATCCAGTGGTTTTCTGGATGGAAATTTCAGCCTAAATCTCCTGCATCCCATCAATATTCCTCAGCATCAAATTTGACACCACACACATGCACACACACTTGTAAATCAGAGAAGGAGACTGTTGGAAAAACTTTTTTCATCACAATGACGCAAACAAGTTAAAACCTTAAATTCTTTAAAAAAAATAAATAATACATCACTTTCTGTATGTGATCCAGTTACTGTTTTAGTTGAACAGACTGAGGAGCAGTTTTAAAAGTTTTGTAGCATTGACAGTTCTTACCATAGCAGCCATGTCGTTATGGATCATTGTTTTTCTGAACTGAACAGAGATTCATTTCCAACATGAGAATTTTATATTTGTGAAGATTAGACCTATTTGCTTCTCATCAAAATACAGACTTCTTCTCAATTTGAACTTTTTGCCAGAATGATACATTTAATTTATGTCTTTCCATAACAACAAGCCTAAGGTTCATTAGTTGAGCTTTAGAGTGTAATACATCTGCCAGAGGCTGTTGGCAACAGCAGTGTCTAAGTTGAAATGTCTATGAGTTCCTCCAGCAATCAAAGAAAGCTGGCTTCAAGCCGTTATGTCCAAAAATGGGTAAAAAAGCGCAAAACTTTCCTAGTGATCCTTGGAAGTCGGGTGTTTTCTTCCTGTAAACACTAGATTTATGTATCAAGAAGAAATATACAGCTTCCTGTGAGGTAGACAAGTTATAATATGACAATATACATAAAAGTAGCTGGGTAGCAAATGAACTTTATGTTAAAAATTGCCAGAGAGCAATCTGAGGACCAAACAGAAAGGACCCTCAGGTCAAACCAGGCCCAAGGGTGTCCTTTGGGCAGTCCTGGCATAAAAGATGTGAAAGCACAGCTAAAATAATAAAATACATTTACAAGTTTAATAAAATGCATCCATCTTTTGTATTTTCAGTATTAGTCATCTTAGTGTTCTTGCTGGATAGTATAAATATCCATTAAGTATGTGGACATCTCCTTTCCTTCTGTTTTCACTTTGGCATATGCTGGTCACTGTCTAGTACTTGTGGAAATGCCTGAAAAGAGGAAGTCACAATAAAGGCTTTTTTCAATTTCCTTTAAGCACTTTTCTATGTTCTTCTAAACATAATCCTTAATCTGTAAATCATTCTTTGTGTTACAACAATTAGCTGTAAGGCTATGCCTATGCTATTATATTCCCATCATAAAACACCAATATTTCCAGCATATTACCATACAGCCTATAGTCCCCAGTTGCCATATAAGCAACACAGTCCCTACTTCCTCTTCAGATGATGAGTTTCAGCTCAGCAATACAATCATAGAATGGTTTGTGTTGGAAGGGACCTTTAAAAGTCATATAGTTCACCCTCCCTGCAGTGAGCAGGGACATAACAAGATCAGGTTTCTCAGGGCCCCATCCAACCTGACCTTGAATGCTTCCGGGGATGGGGTTTATACCATATATCTGGGCAACCTGTTTCAGTTCACCACCCTCATTGTAAAAAATTTTTTCCTTATATCTAGTTTGGACCTACTCTCTTTCATTTTAAAACCATTACCCCTTGTACTATCACAACAGGCCCTGCTAAAAAGTTTCTTATAGGCCCCCTTTAAGAACTGAAATGCTGCCATATCATCTCCCTGGAGCCTTCTCTTCTCCAGGCTGAACAGCCCCAATGTTCTCAGCCTGTCTTCATAGGAAAGGTGTTCTATCCCTATGATCATCTTCATGGCCCTCCTCTGGACTCACTCCAACAAGTTCATGTCCTTCTTATGTTGGAGACGTCAGAGCTGGACACAGTACTCCAGGTGGGATCTCACAAGAACAGAATAGAGGGCACCTCCCTTGACCTGCTAGTCATGCTTCTTTTGCTGCATCCCAGGATATGGTTGACTTTCTGGACTGCGAGTGCACATTGCCACCTCATGTGCTGCTTTTCATCTACTAGTACTCCCAAGCCCTTTTCTACAGGGATGCTCCAAATCCCTTCATCCCCCAGCCTCTATTGATACCAGGGGTTGCCCTGACCCAAGTGGAGGGCCTTGCACTTGGCCTTGTTGAACTTCATGAAGTTCACACGGGCCCACTTCTCAAGCTTGTCCAGCTCCCCCTGGATGGTATCCTGTTCCTCAGGCATGTCAACTGCACCACTCAGCTTAGTATCATCTGCAAATTTATTGATGATGCACTTGATCCCACTGTCTATGTCATTGATGATGATATTAAACAGTAGTTGTCCTAGTACAGACTCCTGAGGGACACCACTTGTCATCAGTCTCCATCTGGACATTGAACAGCTGACCACTACCCTCTGGATGCGACCACTCAACCGATTTCTTATCCATCAATCAATCCACCCATCAAATTCACATCTCTGTAATTTAGAGAGAAGGATGTTGTGGGGGACTGTGTCAAAGGCCTTACAGAAGTCCAGATAGATGACATCCATAGCTCTTTCCCCATCCAATGATGAAATCACTCCATCATAGAAGAATCTTCATTTATATTACTGCAGATCCAGTACTTTTAACTTTCTATCATAAACAAGAATAATATTCTATTACTGCTATATAATAAACTTCAGGTTATTGTAGTTAAAGCTCTCTATCTGAAGCTGGGTAGGAAATTAAACAAATGTGCAAATAAGAACAGTTTATGCCTTTTCTTCCAGATAATCAGCAAGTTGTAGCAGCCTGTTAACACACAGTTACAGGTTTAAGGACTTGTCTTCACCAAGTGCTGGGATCTTCAGAGATTTACACTTTATGAGTAGGCTGAACTAACTCCAATCTAGAACAGTGGCTCGACATCATTTCTCAAGATACTTTGGTGGTTTTTATGCTCATATGGTGTACCTCAAGATGTTAAACAATAGCAAAGTAGAGCTTCATCATAAATTTTAACTTCAGGACAGAACCAAGCTTATTTATCAAACTATTATTCCATTTTTTTTTCATCTTTCCTTTTCATCTTTTCATTTCATATAAATCTTTCATATTTATTATCTGTACTGTAGATTCTTTAACCAAGGTGGACATTTTAACCTGTTGTTATTTACATATACAACCATAGGGCACTTGTCTAGCAAAAATGGGTCCAGAGTAAGCTGTGAACTGTAACATTGGCTTTTAAGTCTATTTTCATCAGTTCAGAGGGGAAAAATCAAACACCTCTAGTCTTCTTTTATAAAAGATTAACATGCTTAAAGGTCTTCAATATTCAATCAATAGATACAATCTAACATGTGAAGTAAGAAAAATAGTAAGACTAGATGTTCAAGGAGTACCAAGCACATTATGCAAACTTCTCATCAAAACACTTGCCAAGAAAATCACAAACTTTTCCAACAAAATTTGTAATTCTTTCTCCTAGAGTTTGAAGAATGACATTCTCTTTGCTGATATAGCCTTTGGTCTTTCTAGCTGCCCTCAATCTATACTAAGCAAGCAAATAAAATTAAAATTACAAAAAGTAAATGAATAAAGCAAATTTTCCATTTCCATTTCTCCTAGAGGGATTCATGTTACATATATTTGATGTTTCTTCTCTTCTTAGGGATTAGCTTTCTCTTACTCATTTCTTCCTCCCAAGAGTAATGTTCAGATTACTTCATTCCCACATTTGAGAAAGAAAATCTAACCCATAGTGTAAATTTCTACAGACAGACAAGTTATCCCAGTAGCACATGTCAATGCCATACAAACTCTATTTTATCTTTTCATACCATTTCTGGTAAATATAATTTTAACTCTATTAATTCTGCCATTGATGTTTTCTGTAAGCAGTATTTTCTGAGAAACGATATAGAAATAACTGCTACTACAGAAGGGTACAAAATAAAAAAGGAAAAGGAAAAAGCTTTCCTTAGAACAGAGATTAGGCTTCTAATCATGAGTAACTGCTAAAATAAGAGGACAGAATTCCTAAAATTGTAAATCTCACAGATTATCAGCAGAAGAAAACAGAAAAAGCTCTGAATATAAAATAAAGTTTTATTTAGCTATTTAAATAATAGTAAGTTGTGTACGTTTTGGGCCAAATTATGCTACATGATGCATTCCTCTAGGCTTCTATAGAAATCAGTAAACCAAAATAACATGCAAACATAACATACAGCAGAAAATGACCCCTCAGAATCTATTACTTCTTTAATCTTCTCCACTTTTGGCAATTAACTGTAATAGTCAAGAAAGTAAAGACAAAATTCGCATTTGAATGTCAAAAAAGTCAATGCAGAAAGATAATACATATTTGTATTTATCCCAAATTTAATAAGGCAGAATAAAAGTGGCATGTAAAATCTCTGCTTAACAAGACTTCACACTGAAAAAAAGGTTCCTTCGCCCTTTTTTTTCAGTACCTCAAAATGTCTCATTGATTAATATATCACCAGACTTCTAATGGAAAAAAATACCACAGAAACCATCTAGTTATGCAGACTGCCTACCTAAGGTGTGCAGCTCATGTAAGTCTTTCTGTAAACTGATCTGCTTTCATTTTAGAACCTGTAATTTTTTTCTTTCTTTTTCTTTCCTTTCTTCTCTAAAAGCTTTTACTCCTCTTAAGTCTACTCTTAATTTCCCTGTTCAAAATATTCATGATAGAAATTAACATAAATCCAGAAGTGATATTGACATCAGTGAATCAGTGAAGGAGGTTTCACAGCACTCTAAGCCCTCTCTGTGTTGCCTAACACAAAAATGCCATTCAGAACACATTAAAGCTTTAGGCTATCATTATAGCAGGGTACATGTATATGTTGCTTTCTCTTAAGGCTGATCCCTTACTAAAGTCACATTCCTTTGTTTCTTATTATTTTGTAAAAATTAGGTTTTCTTTACTGGAAATAAGCACTGAACACATTTTATATACCCTTTTCACAGTTTGGAAGGTTTCTGTCATTTAGTGTGCAACTTTCACATCCAGTCTCTCTCATTCTCATTTTTTAGTAACTCAGCTTATAATTTTGCTTTCATCCTTATGTGCATGATTTTGTACTTAAGTACTTCATAAATGTAATCCTGCTTCTACTACTTGCAGTGCTAGTATCATGCAGCTCTTCATGATGTGGACAGGCTGGATCAATGGGCAGAGGCCAATGGGATGACGTTCAATAAGGCCAAGTGCCGGGTCCTGCACTTGGGCCAAAGCAACCCCAGGCACTGATACAGGCTTGGGGAGGACTGGCTCAAAAGCTGATCAGCAGAAAGGGACTTGGGGGTGCTGGTGGACAGATGACTGGATATGAGCCAGCAGTGTTCCCAGGTGGCCAAGAAGGCCAATGGCATCTTGTCCTGCATCAAGAATAGTGTAGCCAGTAGGAATAGGGTAGTGATTATCCTGATGTACTCAGCACTGGTGAGACTGCACCTCAAGTACTCTGTTCAGTTTTGGACCACTCACTTCAAAAAAGACATTGAGGTGCTGGAATGTGTCCAGAGAAGGGCAACAAAGCTGGTGAAGGGACTGTAAAGTACATCTTCCGAGGAATAGCTAAGGGAACTGGGGGTTGTTCAGCCTGGAGAAGAAGAGGTTCAGGGAGGACCTTATTGCTCTCTACAGCTACCTGAAAGGAGGTTGTAGTGAGGCAGGGGTCAATTTCTTCTGCCATGCCCATCTTCATTCTAAGGGTGATTAGGCACTGGAATAGGTTGCCCAGGGAGGTGGTGGAGTCACCGTCCTTAGAGGTTTTTAAGAGGCGTCTGGATGCGCTGCTGGGTGATATGGTTTAGTGGTGATCTGGGTAGTCAGTTGGAGGGAATAATCTTGAAGGTCTATTCCAACCTCAATGATTCTATGATTCTTTATTCTGTACCTTTCTGTTGGCATGACCAGCCAACATTCAGTAACCCATAAATTTTCTTAGCATGCAATTTATGCATGTAACAAAATATTTAGTAAAATTAAAAAGCCCCTGAAAACCCCAAATAATAGCTCCACTGCACCCTTCTAACACTTTTTTCATATGGGGTTGTTTCCCTTTAAACTGAATCTTTAGTGTTAAATAACTTTTTTATTCATTTCAATGTCTTACCTAAACTTGTAATTCTCCTTGCAGCAATAATTCAGATATTTTGCTAAAAATAATTCAAAGTACTTAATTTCTTTTGTCTAAAGAATATTTTATTTTCAAAATAACATATTAACTTGGTATGACCCTCTTTTGACAAACCTATGCTCCATTTTATTTCATTTTTTCATATCTTGAATGATTTTTTCTTTCAAGAATTGTTTAAAATCTTCCAAAATAGGAGACATTGTAGTTACTTAATTCTCTTCTGCTATAGACATACAGCTTTGGTCAATTTTTAATTTTCCATCCGTATTACAAGCCATCTTCAGTATATTCTAGCCCGCTGACTGTACTTTCACCAACATTTCTGAGGTTTTGTTTCCTTCCACTCCATTTTCTTCATCTTTTAACTTTTACCACTTTTGATAATAATGATATTATTTTCTCTTTTCCTTTTCTATGCCACTTTAAAACCTCATGTAAAATTTAATCAACTGGTCCTCAGGGCTTCCAGCTCCTCCTTCTTCTTGCAGGACAGTTTCAGCAGCAGAATTCTTTTTTTCAGGATACATGTCTGTTTTCAGGATACATGTAATCATGCTTTTTCCCAGTGGTTTCATCTTCACATAGCACTTTAACATATTAACAGTAATGTTCTATAACACTTTATACTAATTTCTACTTCGATCCCCTCAAATCAAAACCCAGTCCTTCTCAAGATCTCACTGTAAAAGCATGACCTATACATAGCCAAAATTTAGCTCTTAGCTGTATTGTCATTCTTTGTTAGAGATGATACTATACAAACAACCTTGCCTTATGTCAGATCTATGTAGATAAGTAACCACATCAGGACTAATCTCTGTTGTAACCACGACGGTCTTTCTCATTGACTCTGTTGTGCCGGCCAGGGAGCACAGGAAAGACTGCAGAATGAACTGAGCTGCCAGTGAGGGTCTTTCACCATTCTTCTACACATTTCTTACCCATATGTCATGAAACATAGATTCTTTCATACATTCTACTATTCACTAAAATTCTTATAACATTTCCTAGAAAATTCTGTATGATCCCAACCACGTTCCAGAAAAACTATATGATTTTTATTTGCACAAATAATGGAAGAGATTTGAGATTTCTTATCTTCCAATCCTTTCATATTTTATGTAATATCTTCTACTCTAAACTGATGGATAGAGGGCTATATAATTGTATGCAAGTCCAGTGTTTAATACAACAGACATTGATTTAAACTATACATTTGAAGTGATAAATAAGTAATGTAAACATCATTTTATGATAAGAAAGGTCTGTATCCACAGAAAAAATCATGAATATATTCATACGGAGTGTACACTTCAGAGACAGGAGTAAATATGGGATTGTAATATTAGGATACAAAAGAAAAGGAAGGAAATCTATACATTGGTGAAGATGGCTGCTTTTCTGAAAATCAATTCTAAAAATAATTTTCTTTTCTGGTCATATTTTCCTAAATTCATACTTAAATATTGTACCACTATATCATTTTAAGAAGAATTATATGCAAGCTACATTTAGTTTTTATTTTTTTCCCCATCTACAAGATGGACAATGGCAATATCCATTCTACACATGAACTGGAAATGTTTCTGTTCGAGGAAATATTTGCTTAATTTTATGAGCTGTGGCTACATTGTTAATTCAGATCTGGTTTTTAAGTTTCCAGGATAAGTGGTCACCTCAGGCTAATACTCTATGCTGTAGGTCTAGTAAATGAATAAATACAGGTTTCACTACACTATACTTGCCAGCTCTCAATTTGATACATAGTTTTATAGGAGTATTTCTAATCACAGCATAGAGTCTTGTACGTATCTCAACTTGTATTCATCACCTGCTCTCCTGTCCATTTTCATGCGATTCTTGGATATCCCAATTTAAAACCCAGCACACCCAGAAGGAATGTAGACTTTTTAACTTAAAGGAAGAAGAGTTGTAATTAAGAAGTGTAAATCCTTCTGTTCCACATATTTTTAAAAAGGGATTAGAGCCAACACTCACAATTTTCTGAGAACAGCTACTGTGTATACTACATAAAGGAGTAAAGCCAATTTTAGCCACTTATGAAACTTGATGTATTTGCAGAGAGGCCAAATACAACAATCAGCTGTATGAACTAAAGAAACCTTCAGCAATCCAGTGGCAAAACAGCTGGGTTTGAGCCATTTTTCCATTTAAATGTAATGAGAAGTAGTGGGATTTTTACTTTGCACTCTGAGCTTGCAGAAGTTTCCTGTGTGTATTTTCTTTAAAATTTAAAAAACCCAAAACTAAACACCCCTAAACACTAAACTTACCCACCAGTAAGGCAGTAGTTACTTGTGACAATGGGAAGTTCTTTCATGTAAATGATGATGATCATGATAATAATAGTAAAATAATAATAATAATTTTAAAACATAAATAATCCCTGTTATATCATGCATACAATTTCTACTTGTCTTTAGTTAGATTCCTATGTAAAGATGACAACATATCTGTATCTTCTGATATGAGAGAAATAGCAGGGCCCCACTGACTTTTTGGCTAGGCCCCAGCATTTGAGAATGGCTCATCACAATGTATTTGTATACTTAGCTTAAGTCAGTGACAGTATTGAAACTAAGATCTGAAAACATAGGTAGGAAAAATAAAACGGAAAAACAATGAAGGCCTGTCTTCACTGATGCTTAGAATTCTTCCAAAATCTCTAAAGAATAAGCTTCTTATTTTTTTAATGAAGTTTAATTTATGCTGATATGTCATATCTTTCTCTGGCTTTAGTGAAATTAAAACTGTTAATTAAAAGTTTCTTCTCTTACCCCAAATTCAGCAAAGCTGAACTGACAGTATTAAGATTTCAAAGGGAATACATAGTTAATGTAACAGGAACAATATTAGGTAGAGTGCTCCCAAAATTTAAAAAAACCCAAAACAAAACAAAACACCAACAAACACAAAAAGGTCTCATGAAATGACAGAAGCAACATGGGAACTGCTGGAGTGGCACGATCACAGAATCACAGAATCATAGAATTCTAGGGTTGGAAGGGACCTCGAAGGATCATCTAGTCCAACCCCCCTGCCAGAGCAGGGTCACCTAGAGTACATCACACAGGAACGCATCCAGGCAGGTTTTGAATGTCTCCAGTGAAGGAGACTCCACAACCTCTCTGGGCAGCCTGTTCCAGTGCTCTGTCACTCTCACAGTGAAAAAGTTCTTCCTGATATTCACATGGAAAAGAAAAACACAAGGCAAGACAAGCACAAGACGATAAAAAAACACAAGACGATACAAGCTTTTGGAGACTACCATATGTTAAGTAGTCCCCATTGGTCTTTATCTTTTACATTCTCTTTGCAAAAGGTTCCTGATACTCAGCTTTAAGAACAAAGATGTGTAAAAGTTTCCTCAAATCAGAGATAGAGACAGCAACTACAGATTTCATCAGTTTCAAAAACAACCCCCAAGATGAGTACATTTCAAAACATCTCCTAAATAGTTATACTGGCTAAAGTTAGATCAACCCGTTTCCATAATTTGTTTCATCTTTTTTGTTGTTTGGAGAGCAAAACATGAAATATTTAATGCAGCCACACCAGTCAAACTTACTAACTTTATAGAGCACTTGCAATTCATTTTAGCTGTGAGGTTGACCAATCTCATCATTTGCTGTACTTGAGACATATTCCATCAAAGTAAACATAATCATATAACCAAATTCAAGATCCAGAGTGTGTTCACATACTTTCTATTTTGAATGAGGGACTCCTCAAAGCACATGGCCAGACAACCACTATCTTTAGCAATGCCCCATCTCTGTGATTTTATAAAGGCTGATCCAATTTTTAGCCAACATAGCCTCACTGAAACAACAGTGGAAAAACCATCACATGGAATTATGCATTTTGCCCCATTTTTAACCTACTCATGCTAATCTATGGTTTCAAATAGGCCTCCTCAGCCCTAGCTAAAATAAAAGACCAAGAGTTGGAGCAGGAGGAGGAGCTGAGAAGAGACATTTGCAGCCAACTGGGCAGCAACCAACAATCCTTCCCCTCCCTCTTTCTCCTGTCTTCTCTTTCTTCTGCCACAACATGGTTTAACAGCCTACCAATAAGACAAAAGGATTTTTGCCTTCAGACTGCAAGATTTACCTCTGTCCATGCCATGTAGCAGACAGCAGTGCAATGCAAGACCTTTGCTGAGGCATCTTGACCAGTAAATGATCACCTGCAATACTTTCTGTTTTAAGGCTTCATGACTGTACTAGCTCAGCCAGACATATAGCCTCCTTTTAGGTAGAGACCAATATTGCAAACCAAGTTCATTAGAAAATGAATTAAAAGTATATGGTTTGTATAAAGACTAGACCTCCATTGGTTTTCAGTTTTCCTTTTGTTTTCTCTGGGTAGATAAAAAAATCTCAGTAATACTGGGACCATAGATACTGTACATCTGTAATATTTAAAGAGCTATTATTCACTTTAGTAATTTTTATTTAGGGAAATACAAGAACTTATATTAACTGTTTAAAATAAAAAGAAAAAATCTTATAAATTATCTGAAATTAAATAATGACTAGGAAGTAAGATTTCCAGGGGATCTAAATACACATGATAACTTCTCTTTAGACATCAAAAAGAGCCTGAATTTTCTAAAGAACTCTACTTCTGATGAGCAAACCAAATGAAAAAATGAAGATGCCTGTGAAGATTCAACACTTCCACTGAAATCTCCCCAGGAGAATGAAACAGAACATAAACAAAGGAGTAAGAACCAGGGAGAAGAGCTCCAAATATCTGTAACAAAAATTAATTCTTCTTTATTTTTTAAATCTTTTGGCTCTCCAACAGGATCAATCAGGCAGGAAATCAGAAAGGGATGCAGGTTACAAATGGTCTTCATGGATGCAGTGGTGGCTTAGATGAACAGTAGCCAGAATTTAAAAACTATAAGGAAAACCCTAGAGTTTGCAGCGTGACAACTGCTGCCAAAGCTGGCCACTTTCAGTAGCCAGTTCAAGCTATGTTAATGACAGCTAAAGCATGATCATTTATGATCCTGATAGAGGAAAAACTAGAATAAGTTACACTCCTGCCCTTGCACATAAGGGTCAGACTGGAAATGATTTGGCATAGGTGATTGTCTCTTTCGAAAGTAGTAGGTTTCTAACTAAATCGTAATAATGCAAACATAAAGGCTGTTAATGTACTTATTAGCCATCACAAAATGCATTTCACATTGGATGATTACAATACATTATATCAGCAATAATCACACCTCTGTAATAACAGTAGCAGTTCATTTAAGGAGAGAAAGTATACCTCTTCTTCCAACCCATTATGTGAACATGATGAATGATGATGGCACTAGGCTCATATGGGAAGGAAGTGGAGCTGGAAGGTGAAAGAACTGCTTTGTAAAAAATAAATGGAGTAGCACATGTATAGGTATATATACCTGAGTATATTCGGGTATAAACATTTGAAATAATACAATGAAAAATGCCTCTAAAGCCAGTCAAAGGCAGTTTAAATATGAAGCAGGAAAAAAGTCCTCAAACAAAACTACAGAACTTCAGAATTAAAAGGAAAAAAAAAATGGAACAATGATGTTTAAAAATGTGAGGAAACATTAAATGAAACATGTTTTAACAGGGAGGAACACCTGGTGTTAAAACCAACCACGTCACAAGGATCAGTTGGCCATAGTCTTTAAGCCTGAGCTTGGCGTCACTTAAACAGTGGGTGATATTTGATCACAGATATGCTTAAGGCTGAAACTCAGACCTTGTGTTTCAACACTAGTTGGGAACTATGCTGTTAATTAGATAAAAAATTAACGCAGTGCTATCCACCACTTCATAGCTAAACAATGTAAAGCATGCTGGGTAGTTGCAATGACAAGAAATTTGTGGTACAAGTGGAAAAGAAGCATAAGGTTATTTGATTTAATGAGTAATAACTACAGGGTTTTTGCTTTCTATTCATAAGGTGCTATAATAAAGCTATACATAAAAGATAATGCAGGAAAGATGGAAAAAAATAGAGTCTTTTTGAACGGAGTATTGTAATGATTGTTTACAAACTGAAATACATGTTGGAATTTGATTGTCTCCCTGGAGTTTGGTGGAGCTCAATGAACATAAGTGCAATTTAAAGTGTTCATAAAACAGTACTTCCTTATCATATTATTCAGGTTACAGGCTGGATATGATTTTTTTCTTACACAGGGGTATTAGTGGAGAATAATTTTTTATTTTTTTTTTAAATAAAGATGTAAGAGTATTTCTTCCTAAGGGTCCCTAAAGCAAAGAATTATCTTTCCTTAATACTGAAAAGAGTGTCAAGGAAAAGATCCAGCTGCCATATAACCTGGAGAGTCACAACCCTGCTGGAGAACAGGGTATCAAGTGGAAGATATAACCTTTCCATAGTTAGGTGCTCTAATCATCAGTCAGACATGGAGTCATGTCATTCCTGACAGAACACTCTCAGCCTGTGCCTTGTAATCCAGACAGAAGGTACAGGGTCCCCAGGAATACTTCCTACAGGTAGACAGGAACTATGGTTGACAGTATTACCATCCAAACTCAGAGGCTTCTCTTCATCTGTCACTAAAGAAGCTGACCTCTGAAGTTGTCACCTCTGAAAAGTTCACATGGTTCTGGACATTCATAGGAATCACCAAATCTTCTCAGGTGAGAGGACAGTGTATACTCTACTGACAAGAAAGTACTGAAGAGCACAACTGAAACTTTACAAGAGGTGGAAGTGGGAAAATAAAAAACACTGCCAAATACAGATGTAGAGTAGCCAAGGTGAGTTCTTTAGAACACTTGATATTCCTATCTGAAATGGCATTGTATCATACTTAGGAAAATTATTTACCTTTCCCCCCTTCCCTAATTATTTGTGCCTTTATGATCAGGAAAAAAGGTTAGATATTTTTAAGATGACTTATGTTAACAAACATGATGCTGTGATAGTGTAGGTCTTCATACAACAGATTTCACTCCTTGAAATGATTGTTCCACATAATCTTTACAAAATTCAGGATAAAGTGATAAAAAATAGTTCATCCTCTCATATGTCTCTGCATATAAACTGAATTCTTAGCTATTGTTAGCAAAACAGCGTTTTTAGCAGCAACAGATACTAAACTGTACATGGGGATTGACATTACTTGGAAAATATAGCCAGGAAGGAGGACAATGTTCTTCCATACTGATTTTCTTATCAGAAACCACCATATATCAGGTCATATCATGTACCTGGGGTTATGCATTGGCAGGCAGGACCTTTTCCAGGAAAACTCATGGCATTGATTAAATCTAAGGCCTGAATGATTTGGCAGTGCTTCTTGAGCTGACTTTGCACTGCTGTTATGGGCTTTGTCTCAGAAGGAGCCCCTATTTCACTTCTTGCCATTTATTTTGCCAGAGAACCCATCTGTCAAACGTCAACTAATGTTCATTGCAGAGTGCATCTTTACCACCCAGAATCTGTGAGGAGTGGTGACTCTGAAATTTGGGTAAGCTTGAATTAATTTTATTATTGACATTACATTTCCTGGAAATATTTATTTGCAATGATGTAAATAAACAACATTTTACAATCTATTTTTCTTCAAATTATGTATTTCAAGTTCATGTTGTGGAAACCCAAATCATCTGTCATAAATCTAAAGGAAAAAAATAATATTTTATTTCTCTAAGAAATAATTTATCTACTGCTCCTCTAATACAGGACTTAACAATCTGTAAATAAATAAATAAAAACAGACTACATGCATGTTTCTTCTGCAAAATAAAATAATTTGTAGACAGAGATTCAGAAAAAACTAATATAAAATAAATCCTTCCTAACTGCTTCAGCAAGTTTTACCACCAGGTTTCACTCCAAACCTAAACCAGAAACATATAGACATATGCCCACACAAAGGTATTATCATCATCAACAATAATGATAAAAACAATATTATCTGAGACCTAAAAAATGTTGAAGGCAAAATAGCTCAAATGATTCTTAATGCCTTTCAGGCACATCTGAATCAAATAAGGTAATTATTCTTTAAAATGCTTACACAAAGTCTGATTTGCATGCTAGTAATTGCTATGCCTTGTGGCATCTAGCAATTGACATAGCAATGATTTTAATTATTGTAATTTCATCAGTATAAATACTTCAAAGTTATGCAAATACTACCTCATAATCCACATAGACAGTTCAGAGTATTTGATTTACTAGTCTTGTAAGTCTCTGTCTATGCAGTTTACTCTCAGATGTGACTGTGCATTGCAATTGAAGCCTTTCACTCACATCAAAGCTCTAAATCATAACAAGATGAGCTAATTTTACAAAGACTGACACTTCAAACATTAACTTGCAAATACAATTATAAGATGAAATATATAAAGGACTTTACTAGGATATCATCTGGCATGGATACCTGCAGCTAATCATATCTAACGTTTTCTACGACAGTAGCAAGCAACGATATTGCAAGACCAAATGCCTTGGTGTGAAATATTACAAATGGCCACTCTTGCTTCTGTTTCTGAACAGCTCTGTAAAAATACTTCATCCTGTTCTATTATTTAAATGTTGCTATTTTAACTATTTTTTAAAAACTAGTTTTTCAAATTGTAGGGTAACACTGCTCTCACTACTGTTTCTCATATGGCAAAATAAAGAAGTATCACAGATGATATTTTATCTAAATTATAATGCAAAAGTACATGATTCAAGATCCACACTGGCTGAATGAGAAAAGAATCAGACCTGTAGTACATTTTTTTTTTTTCATTTGGTTTAGTTTACAGCCTACCCTGAAGAGAAGAGGTAAACAAAATCAGAATGAGATCACCTACAAGGAAGATACTTCAGAGGTCATCTGCATGAAGAGATATCTCAAAGGGAGCTTAATGCCTGACCTGACAAGCAGTTTAGGTAGGGAGAACGTGGTAACAGCCAGAGGTAGTTCAGTGAAGCAGGATATAGTGGGGTTTTTAAGCTAGAAATTACATTAGAATCAGAGAACAATTTTCCATAACAGAAAGCTCAAAAAATATCATGATAATTTCTTTACAAAAACTGCCATTGAATTCCTTCGTTTCTTATTGATTGCATAATATTTGTAATTTAATCTTGTAAAGGAGAAGATAGAATAAATAGAGACAGAGATAGTAAGAACTCTCAAAATAAGGGAACAGCCTTTATATAAATAAACTTAATTTGGGAAAATAGAAAGCTGAGATAAAATATGAGAAAGGCCTATAAAATCATGAACTGTTTGGAGAAAGCATACAGGAGCAATTAACTCTCATTCTAAAAGAATGAGAAAACAGCTGATGAAAATTAGGAGAAATGAGACTTAAAGCAAAGAAAATGAAGTATTTTTTAATGCAATGTATCAAAGGGCAGAAATCACTGCCTCAGAATATTTTGAAGGTAATAAATGGGCTAAAAAAAAGTACTAATTCATGGGGAAAGGATCTGTCCAGAACTATAAACACTCTGGGATGGATACAAAGACTAACCCAGGAGCTCTCTCGGGGACTAACTGCTGGAACTAGAAAGATATCACTTCTTACTCATCATTTCTCTTTTACTTGTGAAGTATTTGCTATTGGACATTGTCACAGGGAAACTAGCACAGAGCAACTGTTCTAAGACTTCTATGAAAGTCAGTGATTGCAATATTTTGCAAAATGGCAAGCATAGAAATCACAAACTGTAAAAATTAGCATGAAAACAACATATAGTACAAACATCTTAGAAGATTTTATAACGTAGTCTGTGGAATACCTATCTACTTGTTTACACATTCAAACGTAACTTGGGCTCTCAGATATTGCTCCATCAGAATGGAGGAAGTTGACAAAAGAAAAAACTAAGATGTCAACATCAAACATTTCAGCCAAGTTGTAGCCTGCATAGGTAAAGGATGACTTGAAAATCCACCTCATGTAAGAAAAGGGAAGGAATCACTTGAAAGAAAACACAGAAAATCAGACAGCAGCACGAACAACTAAATAAATTTCACACAACAAACAATGAAACACTGAATGATAACAAGTTGAATCACACTACATAAGAATACAGTGATGGAAGTGACATACGAATGGAATCACGTGAAAGAAATTGGAAATATCACAAATCAGAATTAGTTTTACATGTCCTACTAGCTGCAATTATTCCCGATATTAATATTTTTTTCTTATAGCTGAATGTTCAATATCTATTTCAGTCCAAACTCCAAAAACCACTCAACAGTAAATTAATCAGAATATATTTTGCACCTGAATCTCTATTTATGCACTTCAGTTGCTTATTTTTTCTACTTTCTACTACCTTCTTTCTGCTCCAATTAAATCAAAGGTGTTTGTAATTGTGTAGCAATTAGTTTTTGATGCCCTCAATAAAAAAATATTAGTTCAAGTGTTCACACTACTGTAAGCACACAAATATTTTTATCTTACCTGAAATGTAGTAAAGATATAAACAACAAATGTGCAGGTTAGATAATCCAACCAATTTTTCATCCCTTTAAGCAGTCCTTCAATGACAAATACAAAATAGACTGAAAAACTACTATAGGAAAACTTTACTGTCAGTATCCCTGCTGTACCAAAGGACAGAAGTCATTGCATTTCTACAGTCCTCACACTGGCTCTTTTCCAGTCCTTTGTTTTTGGAAAATAAAACAAAATGCTGTTACTGTGAGACTAATACTAAGAAATCAATATACACAGAATATAATTTTCAGACAACTCAAAAAAGAATGCAATATACATACTTTGGGTGTGCTTTTGGGGACAGGAAGATGTATGACTTGCTAAGATGTATTAAAAATCCCAAAAAACCTAATAGAATCCAAGTTTCATTTTTAACCTCTTGACTTTTCTTTAGGTTAATTAACATTGAAATCCCATCCAAAAGTATTTGCACAACATTCATTTGTCAATAAATTAAATAATTTCAGCTATTGCTGGGAACTGTGCATCCTTATAGTCTGAGAAGTATGTGTTCCAGAAATACTTTCCTTGTAACCATTAAAAGTGTCTTGGAGAATGATTAAAAATCATGTAACACTAAATTCAAATTAAACACAGTGGTAATTAGACTTACATGTGTTTGGAGCAACACAATAAACCAGTATGCACACAGGTATTTATATGATGAAATCAAAGTAAACAAGAAATAACAGGAAGAGAACAGGATGGAAATTGAAACACTATATTCTTTATAGTGTACTATACAGTACATTGACACTTAGGAAAAGGGTTAGCTAGTGTTCAGTATTGAAAAGTATGCTACACTGTTTTATGAAGACTTGAAAGACTCTGGCCCTGCTTCTATTGTGAAAACTGCAAGTTGAAGTATTAGTAATTACAACATAATCTAATGAAAAAAAAAAACAAACAACAAAACAGACCAAAACCCAATTGTTAAAAACTTAATTCTTTCCTCTCTCTACTCTAAAAATCCCAGTAAATGTTTCAGATTTTGCTCAAAGCCACTTTGTCTTACAGCAGCAAATCAAGTGTTCCATCAAGTAATTTTCTTTTTAACCCCACTACCACATGCACACTATAATAAAAATGTAATTGCTACAAAACGCATCATTGTTTTTCTCTCACCAATCCCAAAAATCTTGAGATGCAAGAAACTTTGAATCTGTATTACCTGCAGAAATCAAATTTCTAAGGATTCTGTATCTAGATGGTCATGCCATGTCTGTAAGAATAAAATTAGTAAGTGATTACTGGTTGAGAGATGAAGACCCTTTACGAATTCTTGTTTGGGTCTGGTCTCAGTGGTGTAAAGTTACCACCATTGGTGTTATTTGGTGTATTATTTGAGAAATAAACAATAATATTGGCCCAGTTTATGATGGTGAGCGAACTTCACTATGTGCCTTTTTAATAGTTTCCTCAAATTCAAGCAGACCTATTAAGAGTTAGGTCCAATACCTTCAAAATAAACAAAGTAAATTCAAGGGAGAGAGCAAAAGAAGCAGCATTCTTCTCAGAAGACCTACACTGTGATTTTGTCTTGTAATAGAAAGAAATCAAAACTATAAAAAAATAGTTTTAAAATGTATTTCTCAATTTACAGCATTTGTTGTCAGAAGCATTTCCTCACACAAACTCTCAGACTGCTGTGTGGAATGATATAGGTGCAGCAGAATTTGAAGAGCCTTTATTATATTGTACATGTATTTCATGTCATAAACATATGAAACATTTAAAATATGGTATTAAATATGTAACAACATTTCCTGGCACGGAAAGAACAAAGGTGTTATAGACCCGTTTTTTAAAAAGCTTTTAAATAATGCTGGTATGAAATGTCCCAACATTATAAAAATCCTGTCTTAAAATAAGTTCACCTTCATAATATTCTCTTTGTTGTAGAAACAGGCTGTACCTGAAAAAGGCAGTCCTGGTTGCTTTAAAAAAAAATTTAACTATTTAAGCTGTTATATAATTGATTTAAATAAATTGACAGAAAATATGACTACAGCTCAAGGGTTAAACAGTTGTTGATGGTTATGAGCAAGACTTCTAAATAACTATAATAGTAGTAAGAGATGCTTAGAATTTAAGACAACTTGATCTATATATTTTCTTTTAAATAATCACCATCTTTGCAGCTCCTTCCTGCTGCTTTCCATAGCTTTCCCTTTAGTGGGATAAACTGACTTTCTTATTACAAGTTCTTATAGACACTAAACCAAAATGCATAGTATTGCCCAAAACTGGGGAAAAAAAAAAAAAGGAGAAAAGGAAGGAAAAAGACAAGAAAAAAAAAACAAACAGAGGAGTAAATTTTGGAGATTGCTAAAAATCACCTACTTATATAAAAAACCTGTTCTCACCATCAGGCACTGTTGTCCTGGCAGGTGGAAACTTCTGTTTCCCACACCAGCCCTTTAAGTGGACTAGTCTTCCTAGTCTTCTAAGGACAGAGCAAAAAAGAGCTAAATCAGTGGAGAACAGATCAGACTTGGACTTATCAGCAGACATCTCAAAAGCTCATGGAATAAAAAGCTCAATCTTCTCTGTTTTCCCTTGAAGATACAACCAACTAAATCAGTCAGAAATGATCTGATTGACTTCAACAAGTTTTGGAACAGTGCCTGAATGCCACACTGAAGAAACAACTGACTTGGCTTCCAGCACTTTTCTTTTTGTATATCCACAACACCTATTCCTTTAAATAAGTCAGAGGACACACTGTGCCAAGGGCCTGCTCAATATAGTCCTAAAAGCAAGGGGGGAAAGTGCATGCAACACGAGTTTCTGATTACCTTTTGAATTTCAGGCACTGAGGAAAGTAGTTTTTCCTTGTCTGGCTTAAGAAGTAAAGTTCATTCAGGTTGCAGTGACTCCTGGGAGTCGTAGTATGCCTCCTTGCAGGCAGGCTCCTTCCCTGTGGATCTACATAGAATTGCAAGGACACGGGTAAACAAGGCAGGGCACAAGGTTCAGTGGTGGCATGCCTCAGCAGGATACTAAGCCCCATAGGAAACACTTGCCTTTTTTTAATTTTCTGTGAGCCCAAGTATATGAGATCAGCTTTCCCAGTCTTGTAAGAAATTTCTCTGCCTAGTGAGACTGCACTTTGAAACCACTGTGTTGAAACAAATATATTACATTTTACTCTGGAACAAGTATAGGAGTTTCAATTTTCTTTTTGGTCTATACCAGTGACCCACATTAGTCCTTCTGCAGTTCTCTCTGTATCCATGAAAAGTCTGATATTATTGTTTTGCATCTTAGATTGTATTACCAGCTCCTCTAACCCTGCACGCTGAATTCTCATTGGCATGGAAATATTGCACCCTCTCACATGGAAGGGAACTGGCCTGTACAAAGTTCTTTATTTTTATATATAGGGCAAATCACAGAAAGAGAAAAGATAACTTAGAGATTGATAAAATGTTTCCCTCTAGTACTGAGAAATATACAGATCTTGGAAGGAATATTTGCAATAGCCATGTTTACACCAACAGCAATGAAACAACGCTAAGAACTCACACAAAAAACAGTATGCCAGAAATTTCTCAGATACTTTCTGTGCAAGCTTGGATGGAGAAACCTAATCACTACATCAGAAATCTCCCTTCCCCAACATCTCCTGTGTTGAGCAAGCAGGGTTAATGAGTGATACTTCTATTTGGTAGGTAAGAAGTGGCTAGAAGAGGCCACCTGCAACACTTCTTTACCAAGCACCCCGGAGGATGCTGCACAGGATCCAGTCTGCAATGCCGAATTACTACATGCAGAAGGGCCCATATGGCCTCTTTAGAAAGCTCTACACAGCAGACATCTGCCTTCTCTGCTCCGAGCCCTGTGCCTGCTATGGTGGTGCATGCATTTGTTCCCACTGGTATTCTCTTTACCCTTCACTAAACATGCTTGCTTAATGCAGTCTTTCAGCTAGTGGAAAATAGGTCCCTTGAAGGCTGTCATTCCCTTTTGGTAGCCCCCTGGAACAAAACAAAGAAGTGATCTGACTTTCTGCTCTCCAGAGTTCACTTGGGATCAATTCTAACAACTCTCATAATGTCGAGATTAGGCAGCTTTTCCTCCTCCTTGTTAACAAGGCAATGACAAAGAGCAAGAGAAGTCAATTTTCTTTTCAAATAAAACTAAGAAGCCACTCTTAGTAAATGGAAAAGTTACAAATAAATAAGAAGGATTCTGACTCATGAAGCCCTGCAGTACACTTCATACTGGAAGTACTGACTCCCAGTCTGGGGGGGATCATCTTCAAGAAGCTGAAATTGGGATTCCATATGATTTAAAGAGAAGATGCAAATCCCAGCAGACTCCTTTTTAAGGTTAATCTTGAAAGTTGTCTTTTTGAAAGGGACAGCCACCAGCCTGACCACTGACCCTGTCGTTTTTCTGGACAGGGGCCTGAGCAATCAGGGAATTGACATCTAATCTGCCTTTCCTCAAGTATGACAGCAGGCAGGATCTGGCATCTCCAGACCCAGGACATTGAAATTTCCTCTGAGTTGACTTAAAAGCAGAAAGGAGACCTCAGGAACGAGCCTGGAAATAACAAGGTCAAAATGACCTGTTCTAAAAAGAAGTCCTTTAAAATGTGGGCTTCCAGGAAGGCATTTGGCCAAGTCATGTCAGACCTTCCCACTAGCGATTGATCTCACCTGAATTTGACACTAGGAACACATTCTTCACCCTGTTCACTTTGGTATGAACACCAATGGGTTTCCTCCCAGTCAGCTGATTTATGAGGTGATGAATGTCTCCCCCAGAGCAAGGCTGCAAACCCCTGCTATCCATTCACATGGACAAGCAAACTGTCAAGGGCTGCACAGATAGAAAGTGTAACTTCTCTTCCTGAAGTGATTACAGTGAAAAGAACCCAGAACACAGCTCCACTACTGCAGCGGGTATTCTCAGTGTGTGCAGAAACTGTACTGGATAAACCCTGTCCATGATAATATAACAGCCAACCATGAAAAAAAAAAAATCAAATAGCACGTTTCATGCACTTCTCAATAACTTATCTCACTGCTGTTTACACAGTCAAGCAGGTGAATAAAAGCACCTGTCCTACTAAAAATTACTTCAACATCAAACACTCCTGATCAGGCTATCACTGCAGTCTTGCATAAAGGACAATTACATTCAAAAAGTCTGTGGATCATAAGACTAGATATTTTTGGAAAGGGGTACTAGTTGGTGCACGTGTCCATCCAGTAACACGTTACTAAAGCAGATTTGATTTCAAAATGCTCAGAGCCCTAATCTAAGAAGATATTGTCTGCTGTCCCCTAAAAGCAAGACCAAATGAAGGAAAGGTGAAGGGACTGTTTCCTGCAGGTTCAACCTGTCTGGCAGCTGGCCCTATAGATGCAGGAAAGGGGAGGACACAGGCAAAACCTGGAGTAAAAGTAGATGAGAACTGATTTAACAGCTATAAAAGATTTCTAGGCTGCAAAGACATTTTAGACAAATATTAAAATACACAACTCTGCCAAATCATTGTTAAGGGCAGGCCAATGGCCTGGTCTTCACCACAGTCATACTATTTACTACAACTTGTACTGTAAAAAGAGGCATACAAAAGAAAGAACTGGGCCTAATGATGCGTCTAAAAAAAAGCATTAACTCTGAGATTAAACAGTGTGATTTAAGTTAAAACAGGTACTTTCTTTTAGTTAGTACCACCAGAGTAAGAAAACAACTGAATTTCTTGAGTCAGAAAATGTTTTTACAAGAATTTTAGCTTCACAGGTATGACCTGCCCCGTTTCCACTTCTTATGGTCGATGTTCAGGAAAAGTAGAAACATTTATAAGGGCAAATATTGGATACAAGGTTACAGTTCAGCTTGGTATTACTGTGTAATTAACTACAGCAGCTGGCCATCAACTACACAGTTCAAAGACCAACCAGCAAGTTGTCCACACCTCCCACTATCTCAGGATTACAGGTTATACTGGGCAGCAGGAGACCAGTGGTTTACTTTTACAATTAGCAGAAGCAGTATCAGCACTGTCTTAGAGTGAACAATCAAGGAAAGGCTACTTGACTCAGACTTTTAAATAAGAGGCACCAAGTGGTAACTTTGTTATGTCCCAGATAGGATCCCACATGTCTGTGGCTGGCACCAGCATCTTATGTGTAAAAATAATAAACTTTAAAGCCCCAGTACTTCCCAGTCCTACCAGTACTATGAGAGGTATATGCCTCAGATACATGCAGGTGCAGCTAGATGCCACTGGGTCCCTGTAGAGTTTGATACACAATAGCACAATCAACATTATGATCGAGGACATAATGCAGCCCAGCTTTTTACTCACTTAAGTCTCTTTATCCCCAGGAGTGTCACCCACCCCTCGAAACAGCCACAACCCCAGTTCTACCCTCTATTTTTTCCCCCTAAGCCACAAAACAGCAGTACTGTGGCATGTGAAAAGTTGTGTGTCTTTTGCTTCACCAATTTCTGATGCTGCCATATAGAAAATAAAAAAAGGGATGTTTCTCTGGCCTTCTCCTTCAAATTAAGCTCCCAATAGTTTATTCAGCATTATGTTTATTAGGATGTACTGAGGGATGTAGGGGAATAATTGACCGAGTATAAACCTAATTTCTATAGGAAACTCTTTTAGAAATAGATTGAAAGATTATTACAAACTGTCTTTTATCTTTTCTTCATTAGAGTCCGAACATCCCATCAAGTGTACCAGAAGTTTCAAAAAGAATAAACTGTCTTATATTGCAAAAGGGAAAAAGCAAAACAAAACAAACAACGGCAAAAAATCCCAACCCAAAACCAAAACCCCACAAAAAAAACCATGAAGAGCAGTCATTTCTATAAGATTTATTTAATTTAACAGGGCAATTCTTCTCATGTAATAATTAAAATTGCATACAGCATTAGCTGGAAGAGGTCAATCTGTCTTCCTTTTGCAATAAGAATAATAGGCATTCTCTAACTAACTGCTTAAAAAGCCCAAACAAACAAACAAACACAACCTTTATATTTCCAGGACACTTTTTTAATACATTCTCAAAAAATAAAATTACTAGTATTAATTATTGAACTAATATTTATCATACACACACTCACTCTATAAGAAGATAAATAGTCCACCCTTTAAGTAATCTCACAGTGGTAACCTTCCACAGATAGGTATTGTCATTAAGACTTTGTTGTTAAATATTTATTTTTATTTTTTTAACTACATTAATATGCAGAAGTTTGTACTGAATATTTGAGTTACATTTTCCTAGTGAAATGGATTCCACCAGTAAAATGGATTGATTTTTTCATTCCTCTAAAAATGAAAAAGTTCTGGTTTAGTTCAAGCCTCTATTCCTTTAAATACATACCAACTACAGTTAAAATACAATATGTTATTGTCCTGGTTTGAGAGTACCAGGATAAAAATTTCAATACAAAGAGAACATAAATACCTATTATACTTACCAGCCAACATAACTTTCAGAAGATCTTTTCTAGTTTTTACTAAAAGTTTAATACAGCTCACCCTACAGACTCTAACCTTGTTTCCTTTTCCATCTTTAGGGAATTTTATAAATTACTAGAATTTTAGGCCATTTGAATACTTGCTCCCTCTAAAATTCACAGTGTTAAAATCTTATAGCTTTTAATTTCTCAAAGAAAATCAATATTTCAATATTTTCTTAAATTTTTCTAACTGATCAGGGAAATCAAACAAAATCAGAGAAATAAAACAAAATCCAAAATACACAAACAGAAAGTCTCAACATATACATGGGTCCCCACCAGAAGAATTTGTGTATTAGTACACAAACTTGCTCATAAACCAATTTACTCACCCTCTGTGCAAAGCATATGTGCCAGTTAAGTGAAAAGCTGTATATCCCCTTTTCCAAAAAGCAGGTCATATGGACTGTGCTTATTAAATAGTATCCTTTTTCTAGAAATGTTATTTCAGACCCTCCAAGCAGTTCTGAAATTTACCAACAAAATAGAAGGACTGCAAAAGTGCAACAAATAACTAGGTCACTCTATGTAAACAGTTTGGTATGTATATGAAAATTAAAGAAATACATGCCCACATATGTGAAATGGAGATTGTTTTCAGCAGCAAATTTATGAGACATTAAACTTATTAGTAAGTTTTAAAGAACAGCCTTAGGCACTAATTATGCACAATTCATTTTGCTTTAAGTACTGCCTGAAATAGCCATCCTCACCAAGATCAAAAAACTACCTTGAGAAGTATCCTTACTTTGATGATAGATAGTAGTAAATCCTTACTTGTTTTTTTTTAAGAAAAAAACAAAAACAAAACAAAAACAAAATAAACAGGAAGAGGAGGAACACAAAACTGTCTTGCAGCTTCTGCAATGAGAATTTAGCCAGTCAGAGCTCAGTAGCTCTGGTGAATTTCTTCTGTGTTGCTTTGGCAGCCACTTTGAACCACTTTAGTGGCCACTTTCATTCCTTTGACCCATACTGCCATAACACAGTGTTAACACTGCAGTTATGCAGCACCCACTCAGTCCAAACATATCCAAACATTTGTTTCTTTCATATAGCATTTTCTCTTATCAATATATATTTTCTACGAAAAGAAGAGTAGCATTTCTAAGGTATAATATCAGGATCCCTTTTTAGTATTTTTAACATGTTTCCCATCTACCAGAACTTGGAGACATTCTACCCTATTCTCACCAAAACATGTGAGATAAATGTCAAGGAAGAGTTCTTTTGTATATTTAAGGCTTTGCTTTTTCTAAATCGGTTTGATTAAAATGAGCTGTAGGTACAAACATTTTTTTCCTTGTGATCACATTTAATACTTTTAAAATACTGACTTACAAAATAGAGGTCAGGCACTTGCACAGTAAGATGTGATTTATTGTAACACACAGAAAATTTTGTCTCTGATAAATGTTAAAGTGTAAACAATTTCTATATTAATGTTTACAGGTTTCAGTCTTTTCAATCCTTATAGATATCTATCTTCTTTATCCCAACAATTGTAAGTGTAATAGCCATTTCATTTTCCAAAACTGCAAAAATATTGTTTTAATAGTGGTATTTATTGATATGGATATATCTGTAGCCAATAGTAATGTGATTTTCTAAGATAAAAATCATTTAATTTTCCATGGGTCATGCAAAGGTTGAAGGGCAGTATTCATGACAGCAAGCATAGAACATATACAAGATGATAGTTTTTAAATTCCAAATCTTTCTTACATTGTAAGCAATTTTGACAGCTAGTAATTTAAAATTCTCACAAAGAAAAGATAACATGCACTATAAAGTTTTCAAACACCCAATTGAAACCAGCAGGCAAACATCAGTTCCTAGGAATTATTCTGTTCTAAGTATCTTAGAAATGAAAACAGTAACATGAAGATGAATGCAATATGATGTTAAATAATGTAATTTGTCCATTCAGATCATCAAAAAACTAAAACATCGATTTCAAGTATTTTCTAGTTGTTTCTTCTTAAGGCTATGATAGTACTATTCCAGGTAAAGAAAATTTCATCCTGTTGCACAAACATTCTACAACCACCTCTAAATAAAGCACATAATTTTTCAGAACACAGTATTTATTACTAATATAATTCCTATGTACAACACTGAGATAGAGACAAACACATATAATTCCTGTTTTTAACAGTTTGCCACACAACTACTGTTAGATCTAAAATAAAATAATAATAAAAAGTAGGTTGCGCAGATTCTTTAAACTTTTGAGAGAGGCAAATGGTTGAAGGGAACAGTTCATAATAGAGATAAGGTAAGGAAACATAGACCTGAAATAAGCAAAGTTCATGAAAACAGTTAAATAAAACAAATAGCACAATTGGGACAGAATTAAATTTTTAAATGCACACAATAGAATACCTGTATAACACAAGTGATTTCCTTCTTGCAGTCATAAATTCAATATACAGAAACAATACATTGCAGAATGATGCACTTTATAGGATTTTTTTCTTCCCTTCTTAAAATATAGAACTGTTATGATTCTCTTGTGTGGATGATAAATCCAGCTCAAAATTCTACCCGCTCTGAGTTCTACCAAAACATAGTACTGAGAATGAGCTGTGAGAGAATGAATTATGGTATACCATAGTGGTATACACCATAGTGTTTTGTGCAGCATGTGTGTGTATTGAAGACAGAAAGGAGTGGAAGAGGAGGAAGGGCACACAAAAGGAGGAAGAAAAAATTCAGTATTTTAAAGGTAATCTTAAAAAAACACAATGAAGTTAAAAGTAATATTAAATAATTCAAAATAAATTAAAATCTAAACCAAAAAGAGCATACCTTATAAAATTTTAAATTAAATAAGCTACCTATGGAAAATACTCTATAAATACTGAAAAATAAGCATGAATTCAGATGTCAGCTTTCAATACTGATATTATTAAAACTATTTCTTAAACTGTTTTCTTCAGAAGCAATAGCACAGTTAAATTCTTCAAATCTCCTATGTGTCTGAAACTAAAGCATTTCAAGCCTTTGAAACCTCTGAAAGACTAATATTTGGACCTAAAAAAACCCAACAACTCAAAATAAGGAAAAATGGAATAACAGTGCATACTTAACATTTGAAAATATTGGAGACATTCACAATTTTAAAGTGTATTTGAGCAGGAGAGACTAAAACTCTTCTGAAAACATGAACCACTTGAAGCACTCCAGTAATTTTCAATTGCTTTGCAACGTGCAAGCAAGGAATCTTGATCACTTTCACAATGAAGCACTTAAGCTCTCTGATAATTTTACTCTCTCATATGCCACATATTTCTAGAACCCCATCATTTCCTTGCTGAAGTGGTTTTAAAAATATGTGAAGTGCTCCAATAATTTTAAATTATTCTGTGCAATGCAAGCTCAGAACCCTGATCACCTCAAAATTTAAGAGCTTATAAAAATTTGAAGTAGCCCAATATTTCTGAATGATTGGGTATTGTGATTTCACTTTTTTTATAAAGTGCTTCCATTTGGAAGGAAGTCTGGTGATAAACTGAAATATAGCTGCTGGCTAGCAAATATAGCCATGAAAAAAAATATAATATTAAAAAAATGAATCAGAGAACATGCTTATGCCCCCCACAAAAATCAGATCTCAAGCAATACAATGAGAAGGAAAAGGTATCCTGAATCCCCAGTTGCAGCAAAGGAGAAAAGATCTGTCCCAAAATTTCGGTAACAGACTATATGTACAGAAACAGCTAACATATTAGAATATACAGAAGATACAATAAATCCAATGCTACATTACATCGAGGAGAGTTATAATTATTAATATGTCTAATAGCCTTTACAGATATATTTTACGAGTATCTGTAATGAATATTATTTGATCATTTTGTCAATATGTAAAGAACTTACACACATCTCACTTTAATCTGTACTATCAGGGTTTTTTCAGGTTTATTTTTTTATATAATCAAATCAGACAGGAATATTGGCACTTATACAATGGATAATAATTAAGAATATTGTCACTTATACAATGGATAATAATAATGAAAAATACGCTTTATTTCTGCCAGTAGTTCTAATCAACAAAAAGTGGGGGGGAAAAAAAATGTGTTCTTTTCCCTTGAAGCTTTGTAGATGGTTTACTATTCTGAAAGGGCTTGGATTTTAACTAATTATGCACATAATTTTGGGTGCAAAGATGATAGCTACAGGGTTTATTCACCTACATAAGGGAAAGTGAGGCTTCTGTATAGGTTACTTCATTTATGTTCATAACCTATACAAAAAAGTGACCCCCTACAGCAGGAATTTTGGTGGTGTCTGTCAGCTTGCATTCCCGCACACACTCAGAAGAATATATTGCAAAAAACAATCTCACATTCAGCATTTGTTGTTCTCCTCTATACTCTGTTTTACCTTCCCCCTTCTTGCACATGTACAGCAGGATTTAAAATTAGACAGTTCACAGACTCAGTGTTTTATTTTTCATTAAGTTCCCAATTAATATTTAGTTGAGGTCTGGCAGTGAACAGCAGGTTCCTCTCCCTGCAAAGCAGTGCCTTGGGAAAAGACAAAGGATCTGCAGAAGAGGAAGCAGAGAAAGCACAGAAGTTTCCAGGATTTCTGCCCTTTCTACCCAGTGTCAGGACCTATTATGACCACTGGCAGCTATTTTGGTTAGTGCTAGAGTTTTGCTGTTGTATCACTTTCTGAGGAGTCTGAAATCCACTCAGCAGGGTGACCCACTTGTCTGCTAAGGTGTGTATAACTTCTGTTAGAATTAAGGATAGCAATGTTCAGCAGTGGAAAAGAAGCTAATAAGGTATGTAACCCTTCAAGTACCTTTTTTCCTAAACCAAACATTTCCTCAACTAGGTCACAAGTTCCTTCTCAAAGAAACAAGGGGAGACACTGATATCAAACAGAGGCCCTCCTAAGCTACTTCAGGAAAAAGACTAATCATCAAACTGAACAAACCATCAGGACTTCAACAGAACTCCTAAAGCTGAGGAAATTTATCCATTCCTATAAATAGCATGTCTCCTGTATTTTTAGCAATAGTGACATGCAAAGGAGAAATACATCAGTTCACATTCGCCCTGATATGGACAAGTAGAAAATAGTATCAAGTAATTATTTCTCTAAATTGATATCTAAATATTCTGGCCTGGCAAAAAGATCTTCATAAGAGGTTCAGGAATTTTTCTTCAGGTAGAAAAACTTAAAAGAAAATGCATCTTTCTTAAAATAACGTTATTTATTGCTTTTTCTCACTATGCAGCAGCAGAAATATTTGTTTTGTCTTTAGCTCTAGCTTCTTGGAGTAAGAGAAAATGAAACTTTATTCCAGGAATTCTTGACATGACTCAATAATGAAATTTTTGCCCAAAGTCTATCCCATCAGTAGTTTGCAATTCACTTTAGAAGACTCACTCATGAAATGTCTCCGACTTCCTTTTCAGATTTTAAGTGTAGAACATCCTGATTACTAAGAGAAGTGTAGGAACATAATTACTACTGAATGAAGTTTATTTTAAGCTTCTAGATGTGTATTTTCAAAACTAGCCAAAGATACAAATAAATAAAGGATGTTTTGTTCCCCATTCAGGTTTTGCACGTCTGTTTTCTCTTGTGTGTTGACTTAAAGTGAAAGCCAACTGAGTCAAGAGAGACAGGTTGTGAAAGTCCCAGTTTAACTTAACAGAAGGAATAGCAATGGGAAATACAAATAATCAGAGCAGGGTAAGCCCTCTTAAATAGAGGTTTTAATCATCACATTTTAAGGAACTTTGATTTGGAATATGTTGGATCTGACATGCCATCAGGATGACTCATTCTGCTGAAATACATCATGTTTCATTATTATTGCATAATGTGACATAATTATATAATCAGATGAATTGTCAAAACAAGGTGTCAAATATGTGAAATTCAAATTAAGCAAAGTTTGGAAGAAGTCCTCAAAAGTGACTACATGTTTTTACTTTAATTACGTATTTTACTCCTTTTTGAAAAGCAGGTCTTTCTATGTTAGTACTTCTTTAGATTTGCATTCAGAATAGCTTCCCTTAATTTAGGTTCATGTTTTTGCATTGCAGATGACATCTGCATGGCCACCTGACACAAGAACACACCCTCAGTAAACATAATTTCCACAACAGGGAGACAAGGGAAAGAAAAGTCCTTTCCTTCCACAACTTCTTATCCCTTTTGTTGAGTCTGGGCAGATTATAGAACAGTAATTTTTTAATCTGGGTTTTTCCAGACTCTCAAAAATTTACTAAGGACTAATGTTTCTGGAGTAGTATTGTAGGTGACCCTGCTTGAGCAGGGCATTGGACAACATGACTGCCAGAGGTGCCCTCCAAGCTCAACCATTCTATAAATCTGTGAAAAATTCTAGCTTTAGTCTTGAGTCTCCATCTGTTTATAAAACCCTTGTAAACATTTGGAAGAGCTGAGTCTTGTAAACATTTGGAAGAGATGTAGCTGATGTGCCACTTTCATACTCACAACAGACTTTACAATCTTCAATAGTAATAAGAATAGTCAGACTGATATGGAACAGATGACTATTCAGATCTGAGTATCTGTGGCCTTTCACTTTGACTAATAGTTATACAGATTTAAGGCTGCAGTACTTCTTACAAAACTTTCTAATAAAAGGTGCTAGTTTCAACAGAACAAATACTTCTTTTTGGATAGAAAGCAGAAGGAAGTCCATACTATTCTCAAATTCTGTCACTTCTGCAAGAAAAGACTCTTCCAAGGGAACCACATATAGGTAAAATGTAATACAAGATGTCCAATTTCTTGGAGTTACAGAGGTTTAGAACATACTTAAGAATTCTCCTCAGAGTATTCAGTTCCCTGAGCTGGAAGATTGGGATAGAGTTCACAATAAACCCCTTGTAATCCAGGAAATAGTAGTAAAGGACCTGCCGAGTCAATTAGACACCCATAAATCTATGGGGCAGGATCAGATCCACCCGAGAGCGCTGAGGAAGCTGGCGGAGGAACTTGCCAAGCTGCTCTTCATCATCTATCAACAGTCCTGATGATTGGGTGAGGTCGCAAACAACTGGAAACTTGCCAACATGACGTCCATCTACAAGAAGGGCAGGAAGGAGGATCCAGGGAATTACAAGCCTGTCAGCCTGACCTCGATGCCAGGGAAGATTATGGAAAGGTTCATCTTGGAGGAGATCACGCGGTGAGTGCAGGACAACAG
>VZRW01005009.1:98740-111876 GCA_013398125.1 Aegotheles bennettii
ACTGCGTCCAGTTCTGGGCACCGCAGGATGGGAAGGACATTGAGGTGCTGGAGCGAGTCCAGAGAAGGGCAATGAGGCTGGTGAGAGGTCTGGAAAACAAGCCTTATGGAGACCGGATGAGGGAACTGGGGTTGTTTAGCCTGGAGAAGAGCAGACTGAGAGGAGACCTTATTGCCCTCTAACAACTACCTAAAAGGAGGTTGCAGTGAGGCTGGTGTTGGTCTCTTCTCCCAAATTCCTAATGATAAGACGAGAAGAAATGGCCTCAAGTTACGTCAGGGGAAGTTTAGGTTGGATATTAGGAAGAAGTTCTTTACTGAGAGGGTGGTTAGGCACTGGAATAGGCTGCCCAGGGAGGTGGTGGAGTCACCGTTCCTGGGGGTGTTCAAAAAACGGGTTGATGAGGCACTTGAGGCCATGGTCTAATGCTTAGGAATATGATGGGATAAAGGTTGGGCTTAATGACCCTGGAGGTCCCTTCCAACCATAATGATTCTATGATTGATTCTGTGATTCTATGAATTCTTTCACTGTCACTTGTGTCCATGCTGAGACTGGTTTCCTTCCAGAGCAGTTTCCATGGGTCACTGGCACAGGATATGTGCTGCTTTTACTGTATAGAAAATAAAGGTTAATACACATGAACAACCATCTAACCTCAGCCCTCATATTAAAATAAGAGCTAACATTACATTAGTATTATATTCCAAAGAATATTTAGTAGAGCTTGAAGAAAAAAAATAAATTCTAGCATATAAATAAGCTAAAACTTTTGGAAGCATTTTGTTTTGAATAATTTTAATACATTTTTTTCTAAAAAATTACCAAAAAACCAAAAGCATATAAAAATAGTTCATTGCTGAACTATAATACAATTTTCATTCTGAAAGACAAAAACTGCCTATACTGAAATACTGCTGGTTAATTCAAATCCTGCCTGAAGCATGGCACACAATAATAATGATGACAACATCTAGCCCAATAATACAAAATCAATAGAATACATTGAACTGCTATCCAAAGCAAATCTAGAATGTCATTTGGTTGATTATTAATTAAATTGACACCTGCCAAACTAAATACAAAGAAACTAAATACAAACAAACTTTATTTTACACGGAAAATTGAAATTATTTAATGACTATTAAATAAAACAAAAAGAAAAGTAGAGGTTGTGATAGTGCTAACATAGAATCCTGATAATTTTTATGCTTTAGGTTATGACATATTTAAAGACAAGAAAAAACTGATTGTATAAATTGTATAAATATAGCTTTTTCAAACGGTCTTTTAATTCTTATTGATTACAACATTGGCATTCAAAGTCTAATTATACTAAAAACTCTGCTATATCTCCAGTGTACTGAGAAATCATTGTCTGAAATTAATCAGTACACCAATCACACCATTCCTAATTATGACCTAATCTTTGTAGTGCTTTGTACACAATTTTGTTGATGCTCTTCAGAACTACCTGACAAACTTCAAACCAAATCATAATTTCCAGATGACATATTTGTTGTGTCACAGATGATACAAATGAAAGAGTTCCACAAAGCTTTCAGGCAAATAATCAGAGCATAAGGATTCCACCAGAGCTATATGTTTTGAAGTTTCTTTAATAAATAAAAAATAAATAAATAATCCAGAAACATTCCTTTTTAATTTCAAAACATATTTACTTCAGGAAGAGTCTCTTTCTGCAAGTTATTTTTGAGCTGTGTTTGCAAGTCAAGGTTTTGATGTCCATTTCTCCCAATGACTAATTATATTACAGACTGCAGTTGCCTAAGTACTTATCTTACAAGAATAGTGTCTTGTGCTTTTTAAGAAGGTACCAACTGTGAAAGCTAAGAGCTTTTCATACCTTAAATGGGCCAATTTCTTTTTGAATGAGAGGTTCAAATCTGGTTTAATTTATGGATATTCCTGCTTAACTCAGTGATGAACTAAGAGGACAGGTAGAGTTGTTGTCCTCATCACTCCAGTGTGTTTTATTTAGTGATATAAATTAATATGTTTGCAATGAATATTTTAAGTGTGCAGAGTACAGTTAATTTCACAGGATGTTGTTCAAATAGAGCAATGAGTTTCATGTGGTCTGTGTAAAATAACTGAGTTAGATCATGCTAATTGCCCATATGCAGCACCACTCGGGGTTTTGTTGGTTATTTTCGTTTAGATAGCATGAAGTTTTGTTAGTTTTGATCAGAATGTAAGAAAAAGGAAAGTAAGTGAACATAGAAATCTAGAAAAAAATAAATCATAATACACCAGATATGAAAAAATATTTTCATGAGAGATTTCAGAATTTCTTCCAGTATGAATTGGAATTATTTAACTTTTACAGATTTCTGGAAAAAGAAAATATGTTTACTAACATACCCCTTGCCTTATTAAGGGCCAAAAACCTAAGGAGAAGCAGTTAAGTAGTGGAAACAAACTGATGCAAAATTTTGTGAGTTATAACTGGCAGAATGCAAATCATAGTCTATGGAAACAATTTATTTCTGAGGTTGCAGTTAATATGACTTGACTGAGTCAGTCAATCAGTTTCCCCATCTATTTCACAAACTGAATATTTGCTCTTACATACTACTTGAAGTATAGATAAAAATGCAGTAAAGAACATTGAGTTATGCTCACAACCACTTTTGTCTCCACTGAACATTCAAATAGTCTCATTGCTCACACTCTGGACACCCTGTCCACTCTACTTCAGTTGCTACAACAACATAAACTTGAACAATTCCACAGTAGACTCCTGTAACGACTAGAATCACAGTTACAAGTTTTCACCCCCAAAAAAAGGGTACATTTAGCTCCAAGAGCCATTCAAGCTGTAGGACATTCAGTTTAATCTTCTCTACAGGTGTTCCATATTTCTTATATACCCATTTTAAATGCTCAGTGAAGTAAGCAATGTTTCCCTCTATAGAGACTTATTTAGAAAAACAGCACGTTGTAAATTCTCTTCCTGGTAGTCCAAGAAATAGTTGATGAAGTAAACTTCCAGGGTTAAATTATAAATATCCTGTGGCAGATGTGCCTTTAATTGCTGAATACAGAAACTAGGTCACTTATATGGAAAACAATTGAGCTCCAAATTTGCAAATACATTAACCAACGAAAATCCCTGCTTACTCAAAATACCGTTGCTGAGTCTTTGAATGAGTTTTGGTACTTGTCACAGAAAAGGCAAGTGCAAGTTTAGTCTCCTTTTCAGATTTGGCAAAAAGAAATCTTTCAGTCTGGTAACAGACAGCCCAAACCTTTCACCCTTCCTCTGCTTATTTTGCTTGTCCCAGAAAGCTTGGGAAAGCTTTTGCTTAATCTGTAACACACTTCAGCAAAAACACACTTTTTATCTCATCATTGATCTAGAAAGCAATCATGAAATCCTTCTGCCTTCACAGACAAGGATTTCGCATAGTCTTAAGACAATAATTTGAACATGCATAGTGTCTTCACTCAAAGTCTATTTCTAGTGAGTGTGGTCCATTTTAATTTACAGCCAATGGAAACAAAAGGAAAAACCAATATAGTCCTTCTATGATGCATTTCCTAGAGCACTGTTAAGCTGCACTAATGCCCACATACAACCAAAACAGCTGTTTTAAGTGGTTTCTAAATACATGCTGAGTTCTTGACCATGGAATAATTTAAAAAAAAACTTGCATATCGTTCTGATATTCTTGTATTACCACAAGTATTTTGTTAATTTTCTCCATTTGTTTTTTATTCAGGGAAGAATAATGCCTCTAAAGCATACTTAGAAAACAGTTCTCTTAAATCTTATGGCAGTGATAATCTGCAGAATTCTTTCTGACACCATTTTTATTGGTTTTAACTGCTCAGAAGAGATGTCAATAGCTTTTCTATTGCATATAGAGAGGCTATGATAACTAATGAAAACCATAGTATTATTAAAAAACAAAGAACAAGGAAATAAACAGCTACCCTTTGGAAAGACTGTTAGATCTTTGAAGCCTAAATCCTTTTCCATTTCATGATAAATATGACTGGTTTTTGGGAGAGAATAAATTCACGTAAGATTTGGCCAAAATTGCCATTATCTGAGTCACTTGGCTGTCTAGACTTGCTTGATCATTCTGACGTGCTTAATTCTAGTGTGCTTCAACTTTCTCATTTAAATATCTCTTTCCATCAATCACTAGTGCTTTCGTTCCTGGGTCATTGAGAGCATAATACTTCATTGTGTCAGCTGAAGGTGTGCTGACCTACTTTTCCTGGTTAATTTCAAGGGTAGGATCAGATGTTCCATTGCTTTTAGTAATTGATCTAACAATAGATCTTTACTAGAGCACCCATGACATGGTCTGAGGGGCATTCCAGGCATCACTGACTTCAAGGTCATAATTGAAATGAAAAATTCTCCAATCAATTAGGTAACTTGACTGTATAGTTTGTTCCTGAAAATTATTCTTTCAAAAACATCTTGCTTTTGTTTAATAAAAATTGGGGTTTAATGCAGATGATCATGTGAAAGTTACTGCTACTTTTTGGTGTGTGGTACTATTTTTTATGCTAGAGGTATCTTAGCCATGTGATTTTTACATTAAATACCTAGTGCAAGTGGGAAGGCAGTGATAAGTGACAACTCAAAACAAATTGGAAGATGTAAAATCAGAAGGATAATTGATTACAGCAAAAACAATAGTTTGCTGTAGAAGGTGCAAAAAAAAAATAGTTCCAAACAAAACTGTCTCTTAGGAACAGACTTTTAAACTGTTAAGGAGGAGATACACTAGTCAGTTTGCTTGTGCTTCCTATGGCACACCACAAAATTTGATTTTTCAGGTCACACCCACGAGTAGAAGATATACACATCTACTAGGCAAGCTTCTGATCTGCCAGGATATTTTATTTTTAGTTTTTATTTTTTTATCAATGGTCTTGTATTGTTACCAAAAAGGGGAATTATCTGTTCAGGCCACAAAATTAACATACACAGTAAGGCTGTCATAAATATATAAATAATTTTCTTTGTTTAACCCATATCTGGGGCTGAACTGAAGCAGTTTTCTTTCTAACCCAATGACACCTCCCCAGAGAAAGAGGAGAATCAGGAAGAGGAAAGAAGCCATACAGGTTGAAATATAAACAGATTTAATGAAATAACAGAACTAATACAAACACCAAAAGAATTCATATAAGTTTATACTCAGTCTATTCCTTGCAAGTAGCAGAGGGAGCAACAGGCCAAGATGCAGAAGCACCAGGAAACAAAACTCCTCACCCCCACGCCACCTTCTCCTTTTATAATGAACATGGGGTAAGTGGTGTGGGATACACCTGTCTACCAGCCTGGGCCAGCTGCCCTGACTTCAGCTCCTGGCTGATTTGGGGCTACTAATGGCCTGCCCTCCGTGGCTGGCCTATGGTTCTGTCTCAGTGAAACCAGGACAATAACATACATATAAAATACAAAGTGAAATGTAGTTTGATAACTTCTGAAATGTATACCTATTTAGCTGTTGATTTTCACCTATTTTCTACTATTGCAGACACTGAATATCATGCAGTCATAGAAAGCAATGGATTCATACAGTGTCTATATACAGAATAAATCGTATAATTTACACAGATAAGTTCTTTTAGCTGTTCTTTTCCCTTATTAGATTGCCCATGTTAGTAAAATGACTGGTTTTTGACTACTAAAATTTGCTTTTTAGAGTTAATGTCTGCATAAATGGTTGTAATATTTCAGCTGTGCAAACACTGCTTGCTGAATAATAACAATAATTATAGTAACAATAACATTAACAATAATGGTAATAATTTTCTTTAAATCTTTTTCTAGAATATAAATAAAAATATTTGTGTCAGTACAGGCAAATCAAAATATATATTTATCAAAAGTGTTACAGTTTATTTAATGAATGATTTCTATTAAAGCCCATATTGAAGAATTTATTTTCAGAAGTCAATTGCAAAAATTCAAAAGAAAAGTTCATATTTTCACAAATATATTCATGATGTTTGCCTTTGGATATTTCAAATTATTATGAAGAGTACTGAAAACCAAAAGAACTGTAAGTTTCTGTAAGTTTTGCGATATAGTCTGTTAATGGAAACAAAGGCTATGGCATATGTAACCAATCAAAACAGCTCAAGTTTCCTATATGTATAATATGATAATCTCCACAATCAGTTCTCAAACAATCTTGTGGTTGAAATAGTCATATAAAATTTGGTTGAATAACTAAAACAAACCTCACATAACAAAAGAAAGCTAACTTTAGCACAAAACATTTCATCTAGTCCATTTGCAATATATTATATTCTAAATATACTACTAAGGAACAAGTTATATTAAAGGAATAAGAAATGTTTCTACTTTATATATGTTCACATTTTTTGTGATGTTATTACAGGTTAGTCACTCCCTAGCAGACACTAATGAACAACTTAAATGAGACTGTTACCTTCCACTTTATTTAGAATTGGCAAAACGGTGAGAACCACCACCCAGGAAACAGACACCCATCAGTAGTCTTAGAGAATTTGCAAGGATTTTGTGGTGGCTGACAGAGGCAACATGAAATTCTGTTATGTTGTGCTATGTCTGAGAGAAACAGAGAAAATAAAACAGAGGGATTTCTGGGGACAGGAAAAGCTCTGGAAGTGATAGCCTTGAGAAAGAATAATGGAGACTGATCGACAGCAGTAGAAATAGGAGAAAAACAGTAATCATTTTTAAACAGATTGTTTCTATTTGTGATTCCTACTGTATCTAAAGAAATAGTTTTTATAGCTTTGTATATATTTGGCCCCTCACTACAAGAAGGACATTGAGGTACTGGAGCGGGTCCAGAGAAGGGTGACTAAGCTGTTGAAGAGCCTGGAGCACAGGTCTTGTGAGGAGACTGAGGGAGCTGGGGTTGTTTTGTCTGGAGGAGGCTCAGGAGAGACATTATCACTCTCTACAGCTACCTGAAAGGAGGTTGGAGTGACATGGGTGGCTGGTCTCTTCTCCCAAGTGACAAACGATAGGACAAGAGGGAATGGCCTCAAGTTGCACCGGGAGAAGTTCAGGCTGAATATTAGGAAAGATTTTTTTACAGAAAGGGTGGTCAAGCATTGGAACAGGCTGCCCAGGGGAGTGGTAGAGTCACCATCCTTAGAGGTGTTCAAAAAATGTTTGAATGTGGACCTTGGGTATACAATTTAGTGGTGGACTTGACAGTCCTGGGTTGATGGTTGGGCTTGATGATATTGAAGGTCTTTTCCAACTGGAGTAATTCTATGATTCTGTGATCTAAATTCCAGATATGTGAAGAGTGAATGAGTCTTCCAAAGAAAGATCTATCTCCACTGTATTATCCACACTGTAACTTTGAAGTCCATATTATTCCTACCCAATCACTAGAAGTGTTACAAATTTTTGCCTCAGTCCATGCAGATGAGGATGCAGAAAACAATTTTCCACAAAATACTGCTTGCTGAATATGTTAAGTATGTATAAAGACAATGAAAGGAAACTTACTTCTCAGATGAATGTTTTGAAGTCTTCAGCTGACAGGGAGGTTGGCCTTCCAGAAATGTTCTTGAATCTCTGCCTAGAAGCATCGCTTTCATCTTATGTTTATCATGAGCCAACTGCTTTCTCTCAGACTGCATGTACCTTCCAGGCACTTCCATATAGTTATGGAACTGACACAAATCAGACTTTTAGAAACAAGAATAGGCTAAAACATATTTTTAAGTATTTAAGGAATGCATCAAACAGAAAGGAAAAAAAAAAAAGAAGGAAAGAGGAACACGTTCTGGTAAAGTTGGCAGGAAAGAACTTTTAACTACGATTTTTATTAAAGTGAGTATCTCTTGCTGGTTTATTGGTGAGTATATATTTTTAAAATTAGGCAGTGCCAAAGGCATTATGTTTGTATTCTTTGAAGTTGATACAACCAGATATAGCAGACCTCATGTTGGAAATAAAATATTTTTGCAAGAGATACTGCTGCTAGCCAAACAGATTTTAAATCTTCACATCCCAATTCAAGCTTTCTAGTCTAACCATTGACTTGTACAATTCTCACTGTTTATTTCAGTGTGTACCTTCCGAGTTTTCTTTAAAAATATATGAAGACATTACTGAGGATCTGATTCAATAAAAAGTATGTCCAGCCCTCCATGCCCTGGAAGCTCAAACAATGTTGCAAAAGCTGCAGAAATGGGACATGTTTTCTATTGAATTGGGTACTGAGAATGCTCATAAGTTTTTTGTATTGATTTTTGTAACAGCCAGCAGTGAAAGACACAGACAATATTAGCTTCATCTACTATAGGCCTGTGGATTTCACTTTCTGCATGCAACAGGACATGGAGTCAAAACAAACAGCAACCAATTTAAAAAAAGTGCAGAGTAGTTTTTATTCAGCATAAAATCAAATGAGTACCTTATTATATGAAGACCATTTTCAAGACAAATACCCTACTATGATTAACAAATGTTTAGGCAAGACTCAAACGTGGTCATAACTGCACTTTGCACTTTTGAAATGCTTTCACTTAATATTAACACTATATATTGTTGTTTGTGGCTTAAATAAGGAGACAATACAGCCCTGAATTACAAAAATAAATAAGGCCTTATGAGAAATTAAAGAAAAATTCTTATTTACACAAAAAATAAACCACTCGAAAGCTAAAAACTCAATTTTTTCTGCCTTTTAACAACAACCATTGTACCTAAACAGTTTCTTTGTTTTTTATGCAAACAGTAGCCATTTTTTTCCCTCAATTCAGTGGCTTTCTGCTAGCAGCACTAACTAACTCCATCCATGTTTTCAACTTTCCAGAAGATGCAAAGTGCATTTCCCTTAGCAGGCTACTTCAGCTGCTTCTCCTTGGTTAGATTAAGTTGCAGCTATCTGTATCCCAAGTAAACTACTGCAAAGCTACGTTGAGCTTAGTCATCTTCTAAGTTAACCTGTGAGCATCAGCTGCCCATTCTCAGCCTTCTCCACCTTTCTTTCTGGTTACAAAATCACAACTGCACCTAAAAACTGACCAAAGTGATGCTTTACATACAAACAAATTTAAACATTTCAGATTTTAGTTGCTCAGCTTCAATGGTAACACTGATCTAGGCTGGTTCCTGCCATACTAAACTGCAGCAGTAAAGTGGCTGTTGTACTCTCTTGCCTCCTATGGAGCATTATACAACATAAAGGGATGGGAAGGACCTTGTAAAAAAATAGGGTTCTGAAAACTAAAAGAAATTGATTTGAGCTGAAAATTTCTGATTTTCTGTATATGCTGCTAAAAGGCATTCAGTCAAACGCTGGGATTGTGTAACAAATATAATTTTCTATCAACTGCAAAGTCAGTCTAAGATTCAAAGTCAGTCTAAGAGCACTGGAACAGGCTACCCAGGGAAGTGATCACAACACCAAGCCTGTCTGAGTTCAAGAGACATTTGGACAATGCTCTCAGGCACATGGTGTGATTTTTGGGGTGTCCTACACAGGGACAGGAGTTGGACTTGATGATCCTGAAGGGTCCCTTGCAACTCTGCATATTTTATGATTCTATGATTCATGCTATGGAATGTTAGACAATAATAAAATATTAACAATCCCCTCCTTGCCCCTACAAAACAAAAACTACCTTAGGCAGACTGAAATCCTATTTGCTTTTTAAAAAATAAACTCCAGTAGGATAAACATGCATTTCAGTTCTCATCCAATACAAAGAATCTCTCCTTTGATATGAATGCATAAAATCCTTGCTGTATAAGAGAAAAACTGAAAAAATACTCTAGTTTCAAGATTTATTTGCAAGGGGAACATCAAATGTGTATAAATAACCTTCATATTCAAAGTCTCTTAGCACAATGTAGATATCAATAAGATTTTAAATCTGAAATCCCCAAATCTCTTTATGACTTCACAGCAGTTTTACCACAGCAGCCTTTAAAGAGTTGGTATAAATGTTTATTAAAATTAAAAAAATGCACAGAAAATTAGATGTAAAGGAAACCTCCCTCAGCATTCTCCCGTAGTTTAGAAATGAGCACTATGTCAGCAAAAAAGTGATCATGTTTGGCAGTTGTATTTCTTTAAAATTGTTATATTGTGTTAATAGGGACCAGTTGCATTTTCTAAAATCCTTAAGACTTAAAATATGGTTTTACTCAGAGAATACCTTGATTGCAGCAGAATTAGAAGCAAGTATAAGATTACATACCTCTCTACATGTTGTAAGAGCTTTGGATTATTTTAATAAATATAGAAGATTTTTTTTAACTCCTTCTCCTTATCAGGATTGTTTGTGCTTGATGCCAAGTTCCATGGCCTAAGTACTAATTTTTCCCCCAGCTCCAAGAAAAAAAAAAAAAAAAAAAAGTAGTACAGCTTTATTCTGGGAAGTGAGTACATATAGAAAATAATTAATGCAGACAACTGATATATTTTTTTTTTAAAGACAATAGTTACTTGTCAAATATTTGTTTTACCTCACCCATATTTGCAATTATGTATTTCTGGAAATATGAATCTATATGCAGTTGTAACATAATTCATATATGAAAAGATATTTTCAGGTCTTTTAATCTAAACTTGATCTAAAATGATATTTTCATCTAAAAAGCAGTAATATAAATCTACTTTTTCAAATTTAATTGAATACTTGCTTGTGTAAAACTTACTGCTTGAAAACAGTAAGATAACAAACTCAGTCATGTAATGCTTTATAAAATACATAACTTTTACAAGAAGGTAATTCAAGAACTGGAAAAAATTTGATTACAAGTAGGTTTTATATTACTAAATAAACAGAAAACCCACCGTAGTATGGGACAGTTTAAGTCCAAATTAAAGCTGAAGTTCTTTAATTAACATTTTATATGTCATATGATTATTACTTAAATACAGACTTTCTCATTGATGTTCATGTGGATTAAGTATTTATGGTCACTGCTTTTTATTGCTCTAACATCAACAATGTCCAGGCCTGTTACCCTTTATTACATACAGTCAGCTGATGTAGTATATAGCCAGTGGCCCATGACAAAAATGGACGGTACAATCAGAACAGTAAGAAAATCAAGTTGATAGAACTAACAATTTCTGACATTTGATTTTGATGGAAATGGGACTATACATTTAAATCATCTGTATTCAGATACCTAAAGAGGAGAATTTATTCACATTTTGTAACATTTTTGAAATAGCATATAAATAGTTAGATCAAGTTTCAGAATACTTTGTGAAAATTTTCAATATATATAAAATGCAGCAATCTGCTATTTAGTCCTTTTAGACTCTGCATTTTGTTTTTGACCAATGTAGACCTGCATGCAATCCTTCAAGAAGGATTGATGGCTGTGGGAAGAGGAGAGGTATCTATCCTCAACCAGAACAAGTCCCAGGAGGCAACTACTACAACTTCTAACACTTTATTATTGGTTAATTTGGGGTCTCCTTTCATTCAGATGACATAGCTAGAAGGATGTCACTGCACAAATCAATACCTACTGCCTTGCCATTGATGTGCCTGCTGCCTTAAACAACAACAGCTGTGTCTATGATCATCTCTGAGTTGTTCGGGACACTAATTATTTTAAGCACACTACTCTTTGCAACAAACAGTCCAGGAAGACGTTGGCCTCCTAGTGCATACTTGAAGGGCTTGCTGCATACTCTCCAGTAGCCTTTGTCATTTCATTTTCTATCTTTACTGTTTCCAGAAAATGTTTCACTCCCATTTAAATTAAAAATCATGTTTACCTGTAGCTTAATGTTGAAAAAAAGTTTTAATTTATTAATAGAAGTAGATGCTTGCAGTTCTTACACCTAATTGAGATTATGAAGCAATGTGTTTACATAAATTATTTTTTTTTTCTGGACTTTTAACCTAATAAGATAATCCAGCACTTTTTAAAGCACTGTCTGGGAATGAGATAAACATACATTTTAATTCCTCTAAGTGTGTTGTTGGATACAGTCAGTGAGTAGATCTGAAAGAGAATGGGGTTCTATTGATATTCAGCACAAATTTCACATTTGTTGAAAAAATAAGTGGTATATAAAGACAACCTTGCATGTGCATTTAAGTCTTGGTAGATACAGAAAACTACTCAGCTTTGCCTGAAAGGACATGACACTTCTGAGTTATGCTTAAACACAACTTTCAGCATTGTCTGCTTACAGCATCAGAGATGTGCTGTTCTGCTATTACTTATTAGCAGAAAGCAGACCATTTTCTGTCAGAGGTAAGACTGCATTGAAACATGATCACTGTTTTGAAAATAAGATACCTATGTCTTAAAGGGAGCCTTAGTGCTCTAATGAAAGGTGGTGAATAAGTGTAGTGTGAGTGAGCATTGGTTACTATGGGATATTTTCATGAATTTTTCTTGTGGGTTCACTGGAAGAGTTTGTTGAAGGTAACAATACAAAACATTTCAGTTCTCGTTACACCTCACACTCCTCTAGCCATCTTTTACCCTCTACCATTCCCCTTGCTCCATACTTGGTCTCCACAGAACCATCTCCTCCATACTCCCCTAGGAGCAACCACCTTAACAACTGTCCCACAACCCTCAGGGAAAGCCAGCTTTGACCAGTTATATAGGTGTAGAGTCATAAATGCTGCTGCCACAGTCCTTTGGACAGTAACATACTCTACCTCACATTTCTATCCTGAGTATTGCATATAGCATGGTCATAATTATTATTTATTTTTTTAAAAAATTCTGCTAGTGAGTAATTAAGGGAGTATTCACACAGTGGAAAGTATAAACTAGTTCTTTAGGAGCAAGCCCTCTACATGAATATTCCATACTAGACATTCACATGCCCACAGAAATCTCTCTGATTCCTGAAACAAACCTTTGAAGAGAGGTGAGAAGACTGTGGGAAAGGTAGATCACTTTAAAAAAGTATGTGATATTCAAAAAGCATTTTACAGTGACCCTCACCAAAAGGTCTAAAAGAGCCATGGCTGCTACAGGATGAGACAGGAAGTCCTCACATGGATAAATATTTGAAAAAAAAAAAAAGAGGAAGAGGAAGAGGAAGAGGAAGAGGAAGAGGAAGAGGAAGAGGAAGAGGAAGAGGAAGAGGAAGGAGGAGGAGGAAGAAGGAGGAGGAAGGAGGAGGAGGAAG
>VZRW01005009.1:111883-209394 GCA_013398125.1 Aegotheles bennettii
AGAAGGAGAAGGAGAAGGAGAAGGAGAAGGAGAAGGAGAAGGAGAAGTTTACTATGATGTTATTTGGGAAAATAAAGACAAAATAGTTGCAGAATGCAGAATCTTTACAATATCAAAGGACTGAATAATATGAGGTGAAAGTGCAGTTAAATGGCTGAAGCATGTAGAAAAAAATCACAATTTTCCATATAATAAGGAGTTCTGTTCTGATTATTAATTCTCAGGAACAAAACCTCAAGGTTTTTAACTAGATATTTTTTTTAAAACATAGTTTCAGGTTTCAGAAGCAGTATTAAAAAAAACCCACAACACTTACGATGTTAGAAAGTGTTATGAAATTAATGGAACTAAAACAATAAAACATCACTACTGAAGTGCTTATTCATCCTGAACAATGTGTGTATACACATTTTAGAGTACACAAACTCTAGAATTTTCTCTAGAAATTCTAGCACTTGCTCCCGGGACATAAAAAGAGAAAACATTCCAGTTCAGAGAAAGCAAACTGAAGATGATATTGTCATTTTGCTCCAGATGGAGATACACAGGTGATTGAAAACAAGTTTTAAAAGTTGAGAAGCCCTTAACTTTCAAGCTAGCACAACTAGAGATTGAAAAATTAAGTTCTGCTTCTGAAGTTCATTAGGCCCTTGACTATCCCACAGAGAAAAGAAAACTTCATTTCATAGACCTGGCACATACTCTAAAACACACAAAACTGCAGATTCTCAGGAATTCCAGCTCACAAAGAATTAGATTCTGTCTGTATTGTACTGATACATGAATGAACAAATAAATCATTAAATAAATAGTTTTATACGTCCAGTGAAAATAAACACAGGAAAAGAAAAGAATCAAGCTACTGTGCACTACAGCAGCTTTATTAAAGAAGATGCACCTGAAGTGGTTTAAAGAACGTGAAGTGGAAGATGAAATCCTGATGACTGTGAAGTCAAAATTTTGCCACTGACTCCACTGCAGCTAGATTTATCCAAGGCAATGAAATCCCAAAGGAAACAGAGAAATCAGGAAAAGATGTCTGTAATATGAATTACAGCCAAAGATGAACTACAAGCTTTTGAGGAAATGTTGAAGAACCATTTCCAAAAAAAAGAACTCCAGAGTAAAAGTAAATTGTACTAGTAGATCCTTGCTTCATCCCTGCTCCATTTAGCAGCTAAATAAAGACAGTCTTTCAGGGCTGGACATGTGTAATGCCACAGCATCCATCTAACCCTGCTCCCTCTGGAAACAATTCATTGTCTCCCTAAGCCAAAAGCTTCTTAAAAAGTTCCAAAATTAGTGTTGCCTCTTTTAAACATGTGTTTGGTTTTGCTTAAATCAGAAAATAAGAGGGAATCATGTCAACTAGATGAAATTTATCCGAAAACTAATACTAAGCAAAACCTGAATTTAGTAACGGCATATCTAACATGCTTTTTTTAAAAAAATAATCATTTAGTAGAAATTTTGAATAGCAACTTTTAAGAAATCCTCCATTTCAAAAATTATTCTCAATGATCTTCAGGTTGGCAGAATTTTAAGAGAGAAAAAGAAAGTACTACAGTTTATGAAAGTACAGTGCAAACTACACAACATTTAAATTACATATTAATGACAGAGTACTGATACAGAGGAAAAATGAGGGTTACCTTTTTAAAATCCCTGGATAGATAAAGATTATTATGCAAACCTTCACATTCACAGAGTTTATAGTTGTAGGGGACTTAAAGAGACACATTTAGCATCTCTTGAGTGACTGCAATATTCAGAAGGTAGAGACTGCTCTTGCCTGGTACACAGCTTGCTTTTATTTTCATTTCCTGTTCAGGAGTGAGATTACTGTTTGGGGAGAGTTAAATCTATTTCAGGCATAAGAATCATTTATCCCTGGAGGTGCTGAGCTTCGATTAATAGCTCTTGGATTCTTCTTATTCATCTTAACTCCAATTTGTGCTGCTTGGCACTAAGGGTCCAGTTTGTTCCTTTCCTCATTTTCAGTTCTCCCTTCCCCCACTCAGCGCAGTGTATCAAAGAGAGCTTTCATGCTGCCACCTTAGTTTAGGTATATATTTTAATGTAAAGTTAATGTTTTACACATGATTGCTCAGTATTTTTCTCAGGTGGAGAATCCTACTGATACTACATAACTCGTATGCCTTTTTGATATTAATAAAAGTCTGAAACAATGTTAAATAAAAAATAGATCTGCTCAACATGTTATTTTTTAAAGCTAGCCATAAGCAAGATATGACATCTGCTTCAGTATTTGTTGTCTCTCAGTTTTAATTTTTGTGCAATAAAATCTTGGCCCATGTTACAGATTAACCACCTGTAAAATTATAGTTTTGTATACTGAAGCCATTTGCAGCTGTAATACAAGTACAAAATTAATCCAGAACTCTTAAGCCTCATTTATTTTGTACCGTTCAAAAGCACTCAAATCAATTTGCTGAAAATCTGGTAAATACTTAGGCCTAAAATCTACTCTGAGTGTGCACCTCACACAAGAGGGAGATTTTGTATCGTCTTTCATTTGACAGAAGTCTAAATAAGAAATCTTTAACATAACCACTGCATTGTCTGCTGCTTCAATCATTTCAGATACTCACTGCACACCTCTATTTTTCCCTCACCAGCAGAAAATTAAGTCTCCTTAAGAAGCGGAGGGGGACCAAAGGCCTGGATACAACACCTTTTTTAACTAGTTTGAAACATTTATTAATTCAAAAGTCAGCTTACTTTCTGTTAGTCTAATGGTTTCACATTACTAGAGATCATAAAGCCTGAAAAAGCCTGGTCATATTCAGCCCTGTCAAATTAACATCAACTTGCCAAGATCGTATGTATGTGTATATAAATATATATACATGTATACACACACGTATATGACAGTGAATCCTATTCAGTGAATGAACATTGTGTAGAAACAAATACTTATCAACAGTGTATATTACCAAGGAATTTCTGCCTAATCCTCCAGCACCTTTACTTTTGATTCTTCCTAATAGAGCCTGATTCACGAGCATCTATCACTCCCAGGTATTGTAAATACTTCTTCACAAAATCTGTGGCTGCTGATCTCCACAGCCACCACTGCCATCTTATTACTAGTTCAGAGTCAGATCCTTCAATGTGAACAAACCTGTCCGCTAGCTTTAGAAAATATACTGCAGACAGGAGCGGGCAGCAGAGTTGCCTTAATATCATATCTAAGGATCTTCTGGCTTAGTGGAATCTTCGTCTGGCACAGAACCAGCAAAACTGCTTCCTTATTATATGAAAGGATTAATTTGTTTATCTTTAGCAATGCAATTGTTGTTATACAAAATGAAGACTGTTTCTGTTCCCGGAGAGGTTTCCCATCCTTTGAATGCATACATTAAAAAAGATAATTGTAACAAATTCTGTGATTATAATTTAACTAGAGTCATGAAAGTCTATTCATTAAAGAACTGAGGGTACCAGAGTTGCTTTCAAAACTATAAAGACAAATCACACTGGTACAAGTTAAAAAATTCAAAATGTTTAGGAGTAGTCATTTTAGAGAAATGTAGTATGTCAGATGAAAAATTAACATGATGAAAACATTAAAGGAAAAATATTGACAGCTGAAGAAAAAAAATAAAAATAAAATGTGAAGAGGTAAATGAATGCATACCCAAAGGTTGCATGTGCAATCTTGCAATATTTATACAAGGAGTAAAAAGTCAATGAGGATGAGCTGAAAAGTCCAAAATGTAATCAAAAGTAAGGAAAAAGGGAATACGAGGCATAAAACATCAGCTACACAGCAGTACTGAGGAGATTAGAGAATGAAGTTAAGAGAGAGTGCAAAAAATGATAAGAAAATTAAGGGTAAAAAATGAAAAGCAGATTGCATGAGGGTTTGAGATAAATCAGAGGTTTTTTAAGTACATGGAGAAGAAGAGGTCAGCAAGGAGGAAAAGAGTAGGACCTCTCAGAAATGGGAAGTGTAATTTATTCACAGAAGATGTAGTTATTGCTATCAGTTTAAACAAATCTTTGTATTATTTTTCAGAAAGGAGGGTATGGAATGAATACTAGAAAACAGTCATACATTTTGCATTTCTTGGGTTATAAAGAGAAAATAATGAAAGAACTTTTATCATTCAATGGGAACTGATGAAGCAATTGTACAGTGTGTTCAACTGGTCTGCCTGGATCTGATTTAGAGTAAAGGGTTTTGGAACAGAGTACATGGTTTGTACACCACTAAGTAGAATAACAATCTACTATAAGTTTGATCAAACTCTGGGAATAAATGAGATGCTGAGAAATGTTAAAGTAGATAGGGGGAAACTTTTGCTAGTATTACAAAAAGCTTATTGGAAGTAACATTTTAGCATCTGAAAACAGGAAGAGACAAATAAATCCAAAGCCTAGATAAACCAATATATAACTAAAATTTAACTTAGTAAATTTAAGTAGTGCTTAGGGCGTACGTTGGAAATGAATGCAACCAGTTATGTATCTGTAGGGAGGAGATTACTAATATCACTATATATGTCTCACATAACTTATTAATCACTGTTTTGTGGCATAAATCCCAGAAAATACTATCAAGGTCAATGACAAAAATGTATTTTAAAATATAAATAAATAAATAAATAATCTATTTTTAAAAAATACTTTCAGTAATGTTAACTTCCTTAATATTAAAGACTTTACAAAAAGAGAAGAACAGTGAGTAAGGGAGAAGTCTACTCACCAACAGTGATTAAGAGTAAACACCAAACAGCTGCTTCATTCAGCTGAGGAATTCAACTTTCCTTTTCCATATGTTTTCTGAAATAGCATGGAAAAACGATTTTGCATGACCAGAGAACAAGAAATAACAATAATCTTGTCTGCTACCTTTGCCAAACCAATAAATCCCTTTAGAAGGGACTTAACACCAGAAAGTAGCTACAAGTAAATGGTAAGATGCTAAAACACCAATACCAATGTAAACCTTGGTGAAGTGGATACTTCTGTCATTATATTATATATTCATATTGCCTTTGTTTCTCAAAACATCCACAGAATTGGACAAGACCTACAAGTAAATTACTTGTCTGTTTTTTCTGATACCTAAAGACCAGGAATAAAGAGTTAAACAAAGGTGAATTTCAGCTTTCATTTAAAAAGTTTCAACATTTCTGTTTTGTTACGTTCATCCTGAAAATATGAACAGACATAAACTCAGCACAGAAGCTGATAATGTTTTTTACCTCTATGTTTTTAACCTCATCTGAAACCAGAAGAGCCCATCTGCAATTTGTGAAGACTATGATCAATCACTTCTTCACTTACTCTAGCTTCTACTAAGGACACACTTCCTGACTGCTCCTAGGCTTTTATATTCCAGTTCCTCTGAACCAGCAGGGAAACAGTCACCAAAATGTTAATTAAAAATAAGTTTAGAAAAATAAATAATACTAGATTTATGGAATTAACAAGGTATTTCAAAAATTATATTCTTCAGAAAAACTAAGCAATCCTAATTTTCTTGCAGTAAACTGACTATGGCAGATTTACCCATGTATATCAAGGAATTATGACATCCTTGTGCCTTTTCTACGCCAGTGCTTTTGAACATTTGTTATTCCTTCTCTTTCAGCTCTGTATTCCCCTCCAATGATCCTTCACACCTTAAGGGCCACTCAGACCTCTCCTTACTACAGAGTCTTATTTGTTTGTCCTCAGTATTTGTATTGGTGGTGCATCTCACCAGAGAAATGAAGCAGTGTTTTAGACCACAGTTGTTTCGGTCTTGCACATATTCTTTTTTTCCAATAATAATTCTGTTTTACAAAACAACTTGACATTTTCATAAAAAGTTTAATTAGTTGAGTTACCAGTTTCAAAGACCCTTAAATACAAAATTTAATAGTGAATTATAACACAAAAACAGCATGAAAGCTGCCTGGATGTAGTTTATGGATACAGCTGACCTATTTATACATCAACTGAATATATTAGAAGTCTCTCCTCAGTAGAAGTTTTAGGTGATACATGTTCAATGTTGTGGTGGAGTTGAATACACAGGTTTGACAGCTGGGGAAGGGGAAAAACTATCTACATCTACTGTTTCTGATCTTTGTCCCACTTTCTTCAATTTTCTCTACTCCTTCACCTGCTTGTAACTTGGTCACATAGTAATAACAAGATGTGCTTTCAATCATATGGACTCTAGACCTTGTTTCTTCCCATGCTTTTTTTATCTCCTTCTTCCAATAATGTGGAGACATATTTCTCTGTTCGGAAAAAAAAAAGAGTCAAGACATTAAGGCTTACCCCCACTGGAATCCAGACCTCGAAATATATCTACTTTAAACTATACGTTAACATTTTTAGCTTAAACATGTTAAGAAATTATTTCTTAGGGTTACTCTTCACACAAGATAAGATTCAATTCCATGTTAACTTTGGTGATGTAATTTATTTTAACAAAGCTGTTTTGTGCCATTTGAGATGACCCAGGGTATTCTTCCTGACTTCCAGCTGCTGCTCCAATAAACCCGAATCTCTCACAGGAGAAAGTTAGTATCTGTCAGCTCCATGTGGATGTCTTACAGAATCTACAGCAGTCTAATGACACAAGACACTCCAACTTGACTTGACACAGGATTAAGTTGTATATGAATCCATACAGCTCTCTTCCACTCTAGGCTTTATGAGTTATCCTGAGTCCACTGACTCCATCAACTGTAATGTACATTGAGACACCTGGCATGAAGAGTCTTACCTTCAGACTGAATCCCAGCTGCAGTATCTTTAGATTTATTACTTGGAAAGGAACATAAAGGCTCGATCTCATATGAATATGAGAAAGCTTCTTAAAGGGGGAGTTATTTTAGTTGTTCACTGGAAATAAATATAATGCAGAATATAATGCTCACTATTCCTGGCATCAATCCACAAATGAAAACAGTAGGTATGCTGGAGTTTAAAGAGCACAGTTTTCAGTAGACTCAGAAACCAAAATCATTCTTTGCCAGGACATGTTACTCCTTACTTAAAAAATCAAAGCTTATGCTATTCTTTTATCATTCATGATCATGATGTGTAAAGTAGACATTTATTTTAATTTTTTGAATAGTGTTAAAATGTACTGCAGGATGTAATAATAAGGCTTCCTTCATAGAATAAACTTTGTTTAACAAGACCCAGACAGATGATCTGCAACAGTATATCTGGTATAATAAAAAGGTCCGAGTGCTTATTCTAACACCACTCTGTTACCTGAATTTGTATAGCGATTCAAATACCGTTTGAAACCTAAGACACACACAGACTTCTTTATTTGGTGTTACAGAAGACATACAACCATTTAATGCAGTGAGACAATACCCCACTTACTGTGTTAAGTATTTTATCATATACCTGGCCTTTTTGCTGAACTGCTTTGGTTTGCTAGATTTTCATCTATTAGATGACTGTTTCTAACATCTTAATGTTTGTTGTATGTATATATGGGTACTACTTTTCTTGTACTGACAGATTGTTTTGTTTACATTCACAGAAATGGTTATTCAAATTATTGGTAGAAAATATATGTATTTGTGTGTATGTGCACGTTTACACATATTGCAAAGATAAAAAACATCCAGGTACTTTGGATGAGATTTATTGATGAAGCTGTGAAAAAAATTCTTAGACATACAATTTCCTTTTTTCTTCATTCTATATTTGGTAGAAGTAAAAAGCTATGAGAACAGGAAAAGGAGACTGGCCAGCAAGAATAGATATATCTTGGAAGTCAGAAGCTATAAGCAAAATGTGAGAACTGTCAAATGATGAGTTAAACCCTCCAAAGGAAATTAAAACAGATAGTAAAAAGTTTTGTACCCATATTAATAAAAAGAGAATGAGAGAAAAAAATAGGATTGTTCTGCAAGGAGGAAACAATAGACTTTAACAATAATCTGGGTAGAGTCTTCAACTAAATGAACACTGTGCTCTGTTTCCAATCTAGGTGGTGATGTAGACCAGGTGGACATAAGGAATAAGAATAGGTGCAGATAAATGAATATCTCCTTCCATCTGACTAGGAAAATCTTGACATACACGTTAAGGGAACTGGGTAATTCCCATCTGAGAATACTAAAGGAGTTAGCACATGAAATTGCAACTTCAGAAGCAAGGATGCTTAATAAATCTATCACATTCAGTACCTGTGACTAGAAATAGGAAATTGGAGGTTTATTGTGAGGAAGAAGCAAAGGCATCTCAGAGCTGGAAAACCTGGAATACAGCTTGAACTGTACATACAGCCAGGGAACACATGTGGAAGAAAATAATAATTAGAATCATACTAGCAAAAGATAAATGAGATTAAATGCAACAGTGGCACACCTAAAGTAAATCACACCACATTAACTGAATTATTTTCTTTAATAAGTTAACTCTTGGAAAATGTGGTGGACATAATCTATCAAGGCTTCAGCAAAACAGTTGTATGGCACAACACAAAAATCTACAAGTTCAAGCATAGAAAATAGGATTTAGAAGAACTCTTCAATAGGTAGGAAAAGGTCTAAACCAAATATAAAAGTTTGACAGGATAGTTTTGACTCTATTAAGTATGTTTCTCCAGGATTCTGTGTTAGGAAAGATCTTTAGTAAAGTTTTGGTAAAAATTTTATGCAAAACTGGAGATATAATAACAACAAAATGCAGAAATTCCTCTTCAATAACAAAGAGCAGATCACTGAGAAAGAACAGGATGGGCAGAAGGACTCCAGCTGAATTTGGATGGTATCAGGGAACCCAAGCTGATATGCTTACTATTAAGGAGAAATCAGCTGAAGACAAGTGAAAGGAAACATTAAATTTTGTTAGCTGACGGCAGATCAGAATGGATCTGTACATACACACTCCAAGAGGCTTACACTTTGTGGTAATAGCTTAGATTTTTCTAAGGGGACAAGGCCTGGTGCCATTAGTGCAACATTTTCCTTAGACGCTTCCATCCTAAAATGACTAACCTGTCAGTCCTCAATGGGATATATTCACAGAAAAGGCAAATACAAGCCTAGGATTACTGGAATATGGCAACCAGTGTTCAAGGCACTGATGATAGTTCATCTGGACTACTGCATATTTCTGGTCATTGATTTTCAAGAAAAAATATTCTGAATGGGAATTGGAGCAGAGAAGAATAGTTAGAATGATTATCAGACTAAGAGAGCGTGGCTTTTTTAGTCAAGCAAAATAATTGTGACAGTCAAATATAAATCTATAAATATACCAGGAGTGTAAATATTAGAGAAAGAAAAGAGAATATTGGGTCAAGATCAAATTCACAAACATTTACACAAGCAGTTTATTACTTATTACATGTAGTAGAAGGAGAATAAATTGGACAACATAGGAGGTCTATGCACTATGTAAAACTTTTCTTAAACTTTTTATTCCTTAATTGATGCAACTGCAAACATATCCCAAATAAAATAAGTCATGATATCAACAAATTCATGTATAACATAACAAATATTTAAACAAAAATCAGTCTTCTGGCTAAGTATTCCTGTTAAATTTTTTAAAACTTACAATTAATTAATTATAAAATAAAAAATAAAAATTAAAAGAAAAAAAAAGATTAGAAAGGGAAAAAGACCCAAGAGTTAATCAGAAGACAAGTTTTGTTTGTCAGACTAATGATCAAATATCAAGTTATTGCATACACTTCCATTACACAAAACTACAGCTTCTTAAATTAAAATTAAATATGATTAATTAAATGCAAGTAAAACAATTATTTATTAATAAATGAAACCTCTATTGTTAATGTGACATTGCTTTTCTTCAGCTTTATGACTAAAGCATTATCAGAGCAAGTGCTTTTTTCTTTAATCTTTAACTATGCTATGTTTTCAAGTTTAGAGACAGATATCTCTCCAGTGACAGGAAAAAAAAGGAAGCCACAAAACCTATGACAAAAGACTGTATTTGTGTCACATCTGATGCAGCATGTACATATCTAAGAAAGGAAAGAGATGAGAAGGTAGAACTGAAAGAGATGCTGATCTACTGAGAAGCCAATAGAGCTGACTGGTACCAGTGCACTTGACAAGTCACTTAATAGGAGCTCTGTTACAACACTACAGTGATATGTAACACTGTACTTGAGCTGAAATATGTAACACCAGACTGTATGTCCCTGAAAGAGACTCCTTAGCTAACAATGCTGATGTTTTTCCAGTTCTTACAGGCAACTAACTCGGAAAATAACAATGTTGTTTGGTTATTTGATATCAATTATTCCAATAGAAAGCCCCTCCAGGATCTAGTTCATGAATGGTCTTTACAATTAGAGTAGAAATTTTTATCATAAAATTAAGTCATAGTCTGCTAACATATTTGCCTGTATGATAGAACAAGACTCAGAGACTTGCTGGTGATTTTGCTTGGGGATGTCTTTGTCTGAATTTTAAGTTACTGATTGTCACAGGATTTGGCATACTATTGGGCATACTATTGAGAGAGGTTGCTCCTGAGGACTCCTGCTTTATCCAAGTTACACAGATGTAGTTGAGGGTGCTCTCAAGAAGCAAACAAACTCCAGATGATTGGAAACATTCTGGTCTACCTCTGATAGAAGTTATTTAACAGAAGTCTGTACAAGATGCTAAGCAGACCCCATATTTCATAAAAATTTTACTTCTAAAATAGGTAATAGTATTTTCTTCCTCTTTCTTCAGTTCAAATTTGCACCTTCACCAGACTGTGGTTCTAATAGTTTTAGCCTAGAATACTTCTCAGCTGAAAATTTACATCTACAAATTTTGCCTCCGCTGACCACCTGAGACATCCAGAGTAGCAACAGAAGATTCAGATTTTGTAAATGAGTCAGACTTTTGAATTAATTTTTAATTTGATTACTCCTAAGACAAACAAGGATCTACAAGGATAGATATTTCTGTTTCAGTTTTTATTACTATTTTTTTATATTTATATTTTTTAATTTATTGGAAATGCAGATTTTATTTTTGGTTGATTTTTAAAAAAAAATATTAATAGAATAAATTTCTACTTAAATGTTCCTATCTAGTTCCAAGGAAAGAAAAAGAAAAGACAAAACACACACCCCCTCTACATTTTCCTCAATACTTGTTCATTCACAGCAGCCCACAAGGGAACACAAAATTCAATATCATTATTTTAAATTAATACTGAAATGAACAAAGTTCATACAATTATAATTAAACTATGTTACATAAGAATGACTAGTAACTAAACTGATGACAACTAATGTTCTGTATTTTATATCAGTCTGTATTAGACAAACAAATCTACTAGTAAGTTCTCTAGACACAAAGAGAACTGGTGGGGGTTTAGGAGGTTTTGTTTGTTAGTTTTGTTTTCTTTTGTTTTTCAAAAATTAGGATATTTGTAGGAACAAACACCCATGAAGACAGTGGATGAACATATCCATCTGAAGGAAAAGTTTATGGTCCAAAGGAATGTCACATAAGATTAACATTTCTGACTATCTTAATTTAAAACCATCCCTGCTGGATTAGGGTTATATTGTGGGCCAAAGACAGTGAAAACTAAATTAAACTGCTGTGCTATTTTAAGAACAAAAACTGTTTAGACATTCAGAGAATCACACCAATGTTAATACTGTGATTTACTGTTAGGCAAAGAAGAGAAACAGGTTACAGATATAAACACTCCAAACACACATGTGCCACATACAGTGTCCTCTCTGAAAAAGTAAATCAGAGAAGTGAGAAAAGGGTCTATTAAAATATTGGGGTTGGATTTTGCTAACATTACAGAAAAAAACAAAACAAAACTAAGAATTCTATAAAAACAACTTTTTTGAGTGAGATACAGTGCAGTTAGTAAAACAATTAGAGGAAGCAGTCAAGGGACAGAAACAGAAATATCTACCAAAACTAAGAACAAATCAGTGTTTTCATCAATACCACCGATAAAGAAGTGAGTATGAGCCAGACATATGAAGGAATCCTTCAGTAAGAATAGATTCCCTGTCACATTCACCTGAAATAGGTTCAGTGAAATTTCCCAAACAAAAAGCATGGAATAAGAATTGTGATGATCAGCCCAAACCCTGTTCTTTGATAATTATATCAGAAGTGGGAATCTGTATTGCTCTTTTTTTTGCAATAACATTCTAGAAAAAAAAGTTCTAATGTTAGGCATACAGGCTGCCAAAACTTACTATTCACCTTAGTCTTTACAGTAGAAAAACTCCCATTGACAAGAGCAATAAGAACAACAAATACTTTAAGTTTTGCTAAACATTTTGAGGATTGACTTCTTGATCAAAACCATCTAATTATTAGAGCAAGAGCACACAGAGATCAACTCTGTTTACTTTCTTATAAACAAAAAAAAAATAAAAATAAATCTCCATTTACATATAAGAAAAAGTTCTTACTAACTGTTGGATTATGAACAATACTAGTCCTGAGAATTCATCCTAAAAAGAGATGGTTTAACGGCATTAACACTTTAGAAAAACCAAGCAGCAATTTCATAATGGCTGAAACATTACATGGTGTTTTTCAACTAGAGTGAATCACTCCCTATGTATTTTAAGTTACAATAGACTCAACTTGATGAAGTATGTAATTTGAAATTCTTAAGTTTGTAATTTGAGTGATTACTTTGTCTCACTGTAAGCTGCTTAGGCTTTTCCATTTATAAAGCTGAAACATTTGGCTACACAAACATGGCATCAACATAACTTGTCATACAATCCTTTGTTTTTTAATCATCTTCTACTGATAATCTAAATTATGATTAGTCTTGTCTCAGTGATTTCTTTGCTCTTCTAATACACATTTGTATTAATCCCTACTACATATTTTGATTTAGTCTTAATTTTTTTTAGAACTAGACCATATTAAAATCCTTTTTAAAAACAAAAATGATTAGAAAATAACATTTTAAAATTGTGAAAAAGATTTTGGGAATGCCAGATGTTACACTTAGTGCAGAAAAACACATTTAAAAATCAAGTGTGGCCTAATGCCATTAGCTGGAAGAAGTGAAATTAATATTTTTGAAGGCTGTAGAAGATTAATATATACATAGTAAAGATTATTTTCTTACCATACTGCACTATGTATACAATATATATAGTATCATCTTGTCTCAGAATGCACAGAAATTTGACATTATTTCCTCACCATACTGCTATCATAAAGTTCTAGGACTTTCTGGAAATATTTCAGGGCTTTTTCTGTTGTTTGATGTTATGAGGAGGGACTGGAAAGGTTTCTCATTGGCACTACTCATCTGGCAGTAACAAATGTCAGGAAACAAAGGCATCTAAAAAAGGCATCTAACAAAGGCATCTAACAAAGCAAGAGGCCCCTGGTTCTTATATAAATCTGAATATGCAAGCTCACTACTGGTGAGAAGAGAGTCAAATCATATGTCAGATAAAGCTTGATGAAGATCAATCAGTGTGCAGCAGATGTTAGCAAAGAATACTATATGTCTCCCTAAAAAAGACATTGAGTGTCTACTAGTTTAAACTAGGTCATTATGCACATGCTGGATATCAAGTTTGCCACAGAAAAGTGTTGAGTCTTGTCTAGTTTGGCCAGCACAACTTTGATGGAACAGTTATCATATGAATTATATGAAGAAACACTCTGCCTACACAGAGACCTACAAAGCAGTTGATTCAAGGCACTCGGTCTCGTTACAGAGATCTTTAGTGGCAGTGTATCTGGACAAACGGCTTTAAACACTCAAGTTACACTCAGAAAACTTCAGTTACTCACGGTGATAATGATAACATTTAGGAGAATACAAAGGGAATAGAGAAGGACAGATGTGTGTGTAGAAAGCAGAGATACCTACCAAGAGTTAATACAATACCTACAGTTTGGCAGTAGCATCCTGTAAAATTAGCCTCTTTGGATTCTGAATTCAGCCAAGAACCAACATTTCAGCTCATCTCTAAGTATTCAGATAACCTACATAAGTTATATTCATAGCCATCTCCATGAAGTAATATTGACGATCTTCAGCACAATGGGAAAAAACCCTAAACTAACCAAAAAAAACCACATTAGTCTAAAAGCGGTATACTTTGCGAAAGCAGAAAGACAAACTATTTTGGTCTCTCAAAAAGACCAAGATAGTGTGAAGCTTGAACTGAAAAAATGCAGAAAGTGAATGGTTTTATACTGGAACTCCACGGGATGATGCAGAACCACAGAGCTTTGAGCAAGATTTCAAAGAACAAAACTCAAGTCAGTTCACCTGTGACAGAAACAGATTTATACAGTCAATGACAGAAAAGATAAGATTACAAGCAAAGCTAGTGAGAAGCCTGTTGTGGTCATTAGAGCATTAGAAAGAGAAGGTCAGAGGACTTATTTCAAAGAGAAAGGTTCCAGAATAGACAATGAGACACAGCAGTAAGAAATACAGGTATATTGCCAACTGCACAAGCAGGAAATTAAGTGGAGAATCAGAAGAAACAGTTAAAAAGTGAGAGCAAGAAGGAGTATTTCATTTTCGAATGGCTGTCCAGAAGAGCAAAGACTTATTTAGGAGAGAATACACAAATAAATCAGTGGAAAAACATGCAAAGAAGTCAAATAAGGGATTTTAAAGGACTTTCTTAAGAAACTTGCAACTTGCTTTTTCTAAAAATTGAACAACCTTGACAGTATTATCTTCTTTTTTTTTTTTTTTAGGCAGTCCCTCACATTTTTCCCCCCAGAAGTAATTGGATTGAAATTCTGATTCTTACACATATCAGCACAGGCACATACAGAGATGGAGGTGCTCGGTAGTGACTCTATCGGTGGGCTGTATTCTCAGATGCATTTAAAATGACCATACTTTACCATTTTTTCCATACAAAATAAACAGTTGATTGATGTGAAATTTCAAAAAGAGGGCAGCTTTCATGTCTCTAACTCTCCATACATACACTTTTTTTCCCTCAAATTTTATTTTCTTTTTTTCTTTTTAAGAAAATGTCTTTGAATGTGTGTTCTGTTTGAGATCTGTGTCTTCTAGTCATATCTGTCAGAAGTAGCTTTCTTTAAGACAGGTGTCTCTTACTCAAATATAAAATCTAGAGAAAAATTATAATGGGGAGCTTTGTTCCATTTTTTTACAATAGAGATTTAGAGTAATTTTCCAAACTTTATTAATGTTTTAAATGTAAATGCATAGATATTGCCCACAAATCTGATCGAGGTCACTGGGAGAGAGGTGAGCATGCCTGTGTAGTTGGTAGACAAACAAGTTCGCTGAGTGACAAAATGGGGAGGAGGAAAGGAATGAATGGCTGAAAGTTGGACTTGTTCATGTGAGCAGCCGTATATGGAGACTTGTCAACAGCAGAAGAGCCAAGAGCACTCAAAAACTTCACTCAAAGGGCCAGAAGGTTTTGCAGAAGGCTTCTGTCAGGACCTGTGTTCTTCTGAAACTTTACATCCTGTGCCAGATGCATATTTACTCTTACCTACTGAGAGGTGTTCTTTACGGTATTTTTTACCCATACAAATCCACCTCGATTCTTTCTTCCAATTCAGTGTGAGAAAACTACTAAAATAAAAACTGTTGGGGAGGGAGAGGGACAACTTGCTGCAAAGCTGACAAAAAGCCTTAAATCTTCACAAAGAAAGGGAGAAATCTGCTATTTCACTGCCTTACCTTTCCTTCAGACAAACCCACTCAGACAGTGTTCTGTACTCCTGGTACTCTTTTCCTCAAGCGTCCTTTCCACATAGCAGCTAAGATTTTCACCCCAATTCCTTATACAAATTGTGGTAAAACACTACAATGCCTGTTTCACAAATCTTGCTGTTTCTTAGCAAGGGACAGACAACTTCTGTATTGTGTCCTCTGAAGCATACTGGTCTAGAGATCTTTCAGAATTTACGAGTCAAACTTGGAAATCCTGAGGCTTGAGATGTTCTCCTGGTAAATTTTATTAGTAGGATGATTACAGTCACTTTAGAAAAGGAAGAAAAGAAATCAATCTATGCAATTTCTTTCTATTTTTTCACCACACTGTTAGCACTCATGTTATAGACAACTACCACAAAAGCTAAAACTTAAAATAGGTTAGAAGTACAGGCACTGCTTTCATAAAATATAGAAATTAGTAAAAAATACCCCCATAAATAGAAATCAAAAGGAAATTCAGAAGAAAACAATCTAAGAAGCTAACGTAAATGCCTAGAACATACAATTGAGGAAAGCTATGGCCTCAAACTTTTACTGATGATCAAATAGTCATGTAGAGTCTGGTGCTCATTCTTATTAATGCACTGGCAATGCAGACAATTCTTAAAGCAGGAATAAATAATAGTTGCACATCTCTTACATACTAAGGAGGAATGAAATGGTCTTAGTGTAAATTGGGATCTGTCCTGGGATGTATGACCACAGATCCTTTGATTTGACGGTTTTGGACAGATGAATGTACTATTCCATAGACATATGGCCAGGAGTAACTTCATAAGACTGCCAATTAGTGTTCTTCCCCTGTGGAGTCCTCCCAGGGCAATGACCCTAATCTAACAAAACATGTAAGTAGAAATTTAATTGTAATGTCAACAGAGCTACTCATATGCTTAAAGTTAACCATATGCTTAAAGGGTTCTGCTGACCAAGCATTGTATCAACTTACTACTACTGCTCTTTAAAAGCAGTGGTCAGAATCCCCAGTTAAGCCTACCCATGTACTGGCTCCTGATCACTCAAACAAAAGCATAGGAAAGCCTATGTACGACTAACCAAATGCAGGTGATCTCCTGATATGTAATCATTCCTAATCATTCCATTCCATTAAGTTCTTCATAAAGCTCACCTCTTCCAGTTCAGTCACTGACACTTTACATGTTTAGGTAACACCCAGGGTCCTCTGAGAAAGCAAGAAAATTCAGCTAAATGAAACCTAAGTGCATACTAACATTTTATTTCACACTGTTCTGTAAAAAGAAAAATCACAAAGACAAAAAATATTTAGAAAATTTGGTTGTCTATTCTTTCTGCTAAAAAAAGATTATTTTTAAAGCAGAAACCTGTCCTTCAGATTTAGATATTTTAATGGAAATTAAAAGTTATTAGCAGGCATGGCTGAAAATAATAAAGATTCCTGTCATGTGTTGTAATGGAACAATTTGTGCAAATATAAGTAACTGAAGTCATAAAGCCATAGTATGAAACTAGTAAGAAAGATTACAAATTGAAATATCACAGTAAGACAAAAAATGGAGCAAGAAAAAGAGAAAGATATATGCTGTCATAGAAAATGGCCCTTTCAACTACCAGAAGTTCATTACTTCTTTTGGTCTATATGACTTCATTTGCTATGGAAAAAAAAAATAATCTCACAAACTTAAAGAATTTCCAGAAACTATTCCAAGTGTGACATTTAAATATATCCCTTCACAAGACTCAGTGCCATACTCAATTATGGGGAAAAATTGAAATGCTTTCATAATTTCTAACTTCCACTGCAAACAGGAACATATATAGGACATCTCTTAGGAATATTACCAAGAAAATATTTACACAGTGATTACCAACAACACACAGACTGCAAAATATTTATCTAGTCTAGCAGCATATGGGGGATGCAAGGGGAGGAAGAAAACCAAAATAATAGTAGTCATCCCAGGATCACATTTACAGTCTTCCTAACACGAACACTGCTGTCTTTGATGGAAAATGTTAAGGATTTAATTCTGCATATTAATGGCTAAAACAGAACACAGTACAATTCTAAAAAGTCCGTATCAGTCTTCTTCTGACTCTTGGAACTGTGAGAAGAGAAAAAAATCTTAACACAGAACAAAGTACAATACTGAAGTGTGGAGATATTAATATACTCTTTATTACTGTTACTAAATGCATTTGTTCAACATGTTTTATTTGGTTTCTGCTTAAATTATATTGATTGTAATAGGTATCATATTATGCAATTCTTTTCCTTATATTATCACTAAATAATGTAAGAGCTGCCATGAAGTTGTCTAATCTTACATTATCTGTTTTTTATTTTCTACATGAAAAATAAGAACATAAATAATTTCCTTTCAACATACATATTTTATGCATTCATAGCAGATATAATGGGAATTTTTTTTAAAACAAATATTATTCCTTAAGGTGCATCAGGCCAAAATGCTTACAATTTAACTATATAAAAATAGGCTGTAGCACAAAAAGAATATTCACTTAGTCTTGCTATAAACTTTTGGAAAAGAAAACAATTTTCCATAGACAATATACCATCTGTCTCTAAACTATGTGAAAAGAAAAGCTTTTAAAATGCAGTCGCTGCTAATGTGACATGTTGAAACATTAATCACCCCCTAAGGCCAATATAATTGTAGCTCCATGTTAATTACCTAACAATTAACAGCAGTAATTTCCAAGGGGCAATCAATGAATTAGCTTGTGATTTTCCCACAGACTTCAGTCCCACACTGCCAGCCTGAATGCATTTCAAACTCTGAACCATGGTTCATCAATGACACTTCTGGTGTATGAAATAAAAATTCATTTGCACCCTCTACTAATTAGGCTCGATTATATCCCTATGTGTATTACAAACTCTATTCACTTTCACAAAATCTCTGCCACAGGCATTTTTCTCCATTTAAAAATTCTTTTTCTATTAAATTAGAAGGTCACCTAGCAGGAAAATGTACTAATCAAGATTTTATCGCTACCGAATTAAAAGGTTTTAATAAGCAAGTTTAATTAAGTTATCCTAACAAGTGATAACGGCTATCTACAACCTATCTGAATGTTTATGCAAGTATAGGTGTAGTATATGCAAAGTATGTACTCATAAACATGAACAAATATACTATGTATATGCATAAAAATAATTACAAATTAAAATACTCCTGAAAATGTACCCATGATCCTTTTTGTCTACTTTTTATTATATTTATGTACAAAATTTTACCTAAACTGTGGCTCCTGTCTGCTAGTTCCTTTAAGAATCATATGACTTTGTCAAGTAATTCTGCAGTAGACTCAAACACAGCTTGGTTGAGTAGGATGTTATCACCTCCTACTGTCCAGATGTAATCCTGCTCTTAGTGTGAGTCAGTGTTAATCTGCTGATTATTAACCATTCATATACATAGAAGAAGTTGTCATCTGCTTAATTTGCTATTGACTTATTAACTTCTTTAAAGACTAAAAAATTAAACACTGGGTTTACATCAAGTAGTATTATGATTTCCTTTTAACTATGTTTATGTTTTTTGAACATGAAGAAGGGCAAATTTTGCAGCTAATCTGTTCAAGAAGCTAGAGTGGAAGGAATTAATTCATTATACTTTCCCGCATTAGACTTAATCAGAATTCCAGTAGTATCACCTTTGTTTGTGCAGGCAACAAAAATGTGAATCTGATGCTCTAAATTTGCATCTTTGGTTCCAGGAGAGGTAGTTACAATATTGTAAATGTATTTTATCCTGTTACTTATATTGCATGGGAGACAATGTACTCAGATACAAAGGACTACCCCATTTTCACTCCCAACCCTTCAGGAAAGGATGGTTTGCTAGGCCAAACAGAAACCACTCACCCTCATGATCTTTAAGTGGTTCATTTAAGGGTTGCAGCTCTGAACCAGTACAAATCCAATGTCTGTTCTATAACAAATATGAAATGAGTGGATAACGGTTTTCATCTCAGCATGCATATTTTAGGTTGTGGATAGCCATTCTTAGATTATAATCTTTTTTTTGTGGGTGCAGTATGAGGTACCTCCAAACCAGCATATATGCATGTACTGAGCAGCTCTGTGTTCCAGGTTGACAGTCTGATGGTCCTTCATCTGCTTTCTCTCTTTCCCTCTTCTCCTCAGACACCTTCTTTGCTTAGCTATTCAAAGGGGATGAGGGAAGCCGCCCTTCTGCTCAACCTGGTCTGCAGGTTCACTGCAATTAGTTTTGCCAAAAGTGAAATTACTCTTAATTCAAAGCAACCAAAATGAAATTTGAGTATACCTGTCAAGAGTCTTTGTGAGTAGACCAACTCATGGTTCATACCCATGTCTCTGTCATATACTGTGGGGATTGTTTTCACTGTGGAAGGGGAGGCTCTTCTCATATCTGTGGTGAAAAGTCAAGCTAGGCAAAGGCTCGACTCCATTGGGTCCTGCTCCCTCCCTGTGAGGGAGAAACTCACTTCTGGGGACCACCAGGAAGACTTGATTGCTCTTCTCCTCTTGGTGGATGTGAAACCCTTTGGTCTAAATCCCTGGCTGTGCTCAAGAGATCTGTGAAGAGGAGTTAGACCAGTGTGAATGCATGGATCTCAGACAGCAACAGCACTGCAGTAACCAGAAGGCCACAGGTGTATACCCAGTTGTGCAGAGCTGCAGTTTTGCTCCCTGTTCTCCCTACTACCCTGAAGTTAAACAAGGGTTTTGCAGACAACTCAGCAAGAAAGATCCCTTCTGAGGCTGATCTTTCCCCAGCCTCACAGTCAGACCATGCCCACCTCCATCTCAACAGAATTCTGTTGGGATTACAACCCACAACCTCCAGTTTTAGTCTCATTTCTTGTTTTAAATGTCTGACAACATTCACTTGCTTTCATTGTTTGGTAGTGGTTCCTAGAAGATAATATTTCAAACCACAAGTCTTGACTAAGAAGAGACTGTGGAGGTTTGTCACTCTCTCAGAACCACCCCTTTAAAAAACTACTTTCTCTTTCAGAAGAGGTGAAGTTGAGCCAGAAAAGACCCTCACAAATGAACAATTCTACCCTGGATAATAAAGCCCCACATGAACCAGTCCTGATGGATATTTTTCTAATATTGTTCTCTTACAAGACAACAATAGAAATTCCACAATCTTCCTCAGCAATCTACTCTTAGCAATCTAATGCTTAGTTACTACATTCATTAGAAAGGTTATCTAATTGCCTGTTCTTTGTAGAACACCCTTGCTGCTTAGATATTGCCTCCTTCACTGATAGATCCTTCAAACCTCTCCTCAGTTTGTCCAAATAATTTCCTGAAGAAACAGATGGCTTTACAGTTGAGAAAACTTTTAATCTCCACCTCTTTCTTCTGGGAAATATGCACTTGCATATGAAATTCAGGTTTCATACTTAAATAGTAAATTTCTTGCTGTCACATTCGTAGGTATGTTTCCATATTAAAAATCCATGTATCTTAGTAGTGTAAAAGATAAGATACATAATAATAATTTACAATGTATCATTTAAAAAAATACACTGTTTAAACCCATCTCTTGACTTTATTTTTTATGTGTGTGTGTGTGTAGTAGTACTCATTTGCTTAAGGCTGAGAATGCAAAAAAAATTTCTTCAGAGTTTCTTTTTCTTGCCACAAAATATAAGTACGACAGAAGACTTCAGGCTATATCTATATTTGCCTTTGGTAACTGTGTTCATGTTTGAGCTCAGGTTCCCCCGGCTAAGTCAATTGCATCCATATTGCCAACAAGAACAAAGTTCTCCCACTTGAAGAAAGTCTTTCTCAAAGTAACACACCTCAACAGGGCAACCTGGGACCTCTCACCAGTTAACCTAACTATACAGAGATCGGTCACCTTTTCTCATTGTAGGATCTTCCTTAGTAGACTTTTCCTGAAAAAAATGAAGTTTCAAGGAAGCACTATAAGACTTGCTTTATCATCTACTTCAGATTTAAACTGTACACAGTATCTACCAAGAATAAGCTTCCTAGGGCTATGAACAAACCAGTTTTAGGTGTCCAGGCTATAAGCTTCTAATGCTTCCCTTCAGAAACTATTCTTCACAATAATATATTGCTTTAATTTTATTCTAATCTTGCCTTGTCTTAGTTTTATCATCCTCCATTTAGCATGTGAAAAAGCAGTTAAGGTATCATACCTCAAATTCATAGATGTAAATTCAACATTTTCTCTAGACATGCTGAGGCTGCAACTCTTCAGCCCCAGCTTTAAACCAGTATCTTGTCATCCTGTCAAAGAAATCAAAGGAAACATGATATAATAATGGCTTCTCTTCCATGTATGTTGTTGATCTTAAAACATAATATGCCTAAACCACACTTGTCCATTGAGTTATCTAGCACATTTAGGTGATTCCTACAACAAAGGAGTCAAGAAAACTTAAACAGATTAAGCAAAACAGAGCAAAAAATTATAAATGTGCATTATAGCTACAAATGCTGTGAAAAGAAGGAATATCACTTCTTGATCATATTCCAGGGGAATGTTACCAATTTGTTTCCACATAACACTTCTCAAAATTTGAGCTTCTTGAAATGAAAAAAACAAAACAAAACAACCAAACAAGAAAGGAAATCCAAAAATAATTCTATCTTCCATAATATTACATTAGAAAACATTTCCATTTGTACAGTTTACTCCATAGTTCCACATCTAGGCGTTCACCACTGCTAAAGTTGAGACTCCAAAGGTAAAGACATTGCCAGAGCCAGCAGAGAGAATATTCTAAACTCTTTCCTCCAGGTTTATGGGAATTATGGGTGGATTTTCTTTTCATCAGGAAACATGGGAACATAGCAGAGACAGGTGAAGCCACAATTGACCTCTGCACTCAGTACAGAAAAAATGGGTGTTGTGGGGAAAAACTCTCCTTTTGGGAGGCATTTACTGGGAAAACAGCAACTGGAGTGGTGGACCAGTGGAAGATCCAGGAGTGCTGCTAGCAGGCACTAAAATTGAAGGAGTGGAAGAGAAGCCATTATTATGGCATTTTATGGCATTATATTATGGCATTAATATGGCTCTTCCATGTAATATTATCTTCCACCTCTTTATTAACAGAAGATAGAAAACTGCTTATGCCTGCTGAGCATACACGCTCAGTTATACTGTGACCAATAGACTCAATTTTTCCCAAACTGGGAAGTACTCTCCAAGGCAGAAAACAGGTGCATGGGCAGTAAAAGAGGCCCAAGAACCAAGAACATAATACTGCTTATGGTGTCTGAAAGTATAGTTGGCAGTCAAAGAGATGCAAACAAAATTGAGAAATACCAGTGTTGATATTTTTTCCACATAACTGTTAATTGATTAATTAATAACAAAGGAAACTAGATTAAGAAAGTTCCTTATCCCCTGTAATATAATAATAATGACATTCTAAGGATGAAAAAACAATGGAAAATGTCTATGAAGCGAGAAAGGGAATGATTTCATTAAGTCCTGAAAAACACCAAAATATTCTGAGATTTAACCAAAACCAAAATTCAACTAATTTCCTCCTCTTAGAGAAAAGAGGAAAGATAACAAGTAGTAAGGAATTGACAAACAGAGAATTGTTTTTCACTTAATTATTTCTGGAATACATCTGATATTCTCTTGCCTATTTCTAAGTTTGATTCAAGACAATAATTTACCATTTTTGCCTCTAACCACATATTTATTAGTCACAACCATGAGAAAAAATCATTACTTTCATGTATTTGTCCCAGTAGAAACATTGACTAAACAATAAGGAAAACTTGAGAGAACAAAGAAAATAAAAACAAAATTTCTTTCTGAATTTCACACACCACTAAATTCCATAAACTGAAAGCATAATTTCTCTCTTCACACTTCTTTCTCTCACTTGTTCTGTTTATTTATTTATTGCAGGCAGTGGAAGAAAAAAAAAGCCTTTTAGCATCAAAAGATTTCTCCTTTCTGCTTTCCTTAGAAACATTTTTCAGATCATCAAAGAATATTTAGCATGCAATGATTTCTCAATGGAAAAGTCAATTCTTCGTAAAGGAGCTCTGGATTCCTATCATTTTGCCTACCTAGGTGAAAGAAGAAACCAAAAAAATCAGAATATAGACAATAAAAAACCCTGTATAGACTCCAACAGGCATGCATGTTGTGTATTTACTATGTGTGAATAGTGTACACTGCATGCAGAAAAAATAAACTGTCAGAATATTTTTTCTCACTCTATTTTAATACCTATGATAATTATCACTATTTCTAGTACAAAATCTATTACTGATATTAGGTTTTGTACATATATGTGTTCACTAGTTTGATGACTTCTTCCAAGAATGGTGATTTAAGTATTTCAGCAATTTATTTAAGATCATTTAAATTTATTATTTCTCTCCTCAGTTTACACTTGTGGGAATTTATTTTGCTCATGCTATTTTTGCACTATTTCTGTGAAATTCAGTCAAACATTTTGTTGGTATTTAAGTATGAAATGACAATTTATTACAACCATATTCCATGTTTGTTACCATTTCATTCAGCACAATACTGTTATTAGTCTTACTAACTTAATCTTTATTAACTTCCTTAGCCCTCAAATATAAATGTTATTTTCACTGTATGTCTACTGAAAACCAGCCCTTGAAAGTTTCGTGTTAATATCTCAAGAGCATCAGTAGGCACGTTTTTCAGCTAATTCACAGTTCCAGCAGTGGTACATGACTTTATCTCAACCATGCAAATGACCTCTTCCCATTTATAACACATTAAGAAATGGAGGTATTGGTATCCAAAATTACCTTCCACAAAATTAGCATATTTCTGCCAAACTTTTCATCACTTATTGGTTCAATTTCAAGAGGTCTTTAGACAGTTCTGGTTCTGCATTTCTGGACAGGCTTCAAGGCAAAAAAAGAAATTTTAATAAAGATCAGTGTTTTCCAGTGTGCACGTGTGCATTCTTGAGCACAGGTTCACGTGTGTCAAAAAAGCTTCTATTACTCTCAGTGGAAAAGTAAAGACGTGCAGGACATGATTCTCCTATACTGCAGCATTTTTTGAGATTTAATATTTTTTTCCCTTTTCTGTCTTTGGTCATAACCCAGATTCTTTAAGTGTTTCATGTGGAAAGCAAGTTCTGAAGAAAGCCATAAAAGAGCTTTTAATGAGGACACTTCACAGGACTGTGGAAGGCCTATACACTAGACTGTTCAGGGTTTTGTGCAATATCTCAGCAATTGTCTCACCTTACTTGGCTACTGGTTGTTCTTGTTTATGTCTCCATCATCTCTTGTATTGCAGAAAAAAATTATTATTTATTATTTCAGCCTGAATGTTTAGGTCTTCTGCCTGGATATGGAAGACTAACATTCTGATCTTCGCTTCATATGAAATAAAGGAAGGATTTGCACATTTTAGGGTACACCTTCAGCCATTCTTGGTTCTTCCACCTTCCTGAAACCAGTAAGTGGGCAATTTTGGTATGTGTTTATATTTATAGACATAAATACACATATGAATATGTAAAACATATACATGTATATTCAGAAATTAAACATTCCATTAAAAAATACAATTAAAAGTTCTGGTGAATCTGAAAAGAAAATACAAACAAATGATAAAAAACTGTGATAAAATTTAGAAGGAAACACCACCACTCACAACTCTGGCAAAATTATAGATGTATAGGAGAATGGCAGGTAGTGAGTACCTGCAATAGAGGAAAGGAAAACAAATATTTAATAGGAAGTAAAGACAGTCCAAAGAAAAATCCAGGAGAAGGCTCAAACCCACAGTAGGTTTAATAAAATTTCAGCATTACCAAATGGCCAGAAGGAATGCTAGCAAGGTAAGTCTTAAGCTCATTCTCAGGTTTTTGAAGCCATCCTGCACCAAATAAAATGTCACCTCTCAAGCAGACACTCCTCCTTTAAACCTACTTTTTTCCTCTCTCCCTACAAATCACCAATATCTGGGAGTGTTTATCCTGGTGGCCACCTGTAAGTATTTAGGCCATTGTGAATAACTTATGTGTATACCTGTAGTTACTGTTATTGCATCTCTCTCCTCTTCATATTCATTGCTTCAGGTTCAGCGAAGCCCCAGACCGTGAGGTGTGTGGGAGCTGAATGTCTCTGTGCAATTTTCTGCCTGTGCAGTACAATAAAGCACCAACACTGTTGTGGAGTTATAGGTGTTATCTGAATATACATGTAATATGCAATGCACGCCCAGCTTAACAGTCATCAAATAGCTTGACATATCTGCTGTGAAAACAAAGGGAAAAGATACAGGTCTGTATAAGTAGGCATGCATGTGCATTCCTGGGAAATTGAAGAGATGTGCTGCAGAGTCACCGTTATCACCTGAATTTCTGCTGGTTTTGGATGGGTAACTACAGAGCTCCAGCATTCCCTAAGTACATTACTTCTTCAGTAAAGAAAAAAGATTTTGTTTGTTCATTTATTTGAAGCTCTGCACTCCTCTTACATTCTCTTAAGTCCTTCTACTTGTTCCTGGTCTTTCTTACTATTAAATCAACTTCACCATTCCACACCTTTATCTTTAGATATACATTTTCACACCTGCTACTCATTTTCATATACTATTCTGTTGCTTCACTGCTAACATTACCTGCACATTCTCATTCATACATTTAGAGATGGTGTAAACACCTGCTACAAGTTCCTGAAGTCCACTTTGATGGGGACATTTGGCTCACACGTTCTCAGCAGTGTTCCCCCACATTTTTTTAAATCGCCTTTGTTGTTACAAATCCAATATTTCTTTTTAAATTAACATTCTCACTGCCTCTATCACTGTGAATTTCTGTTACAGACACATCACAAACTGCTGGCTACTACAGTAAATGTGGATGATGGTTTGCCTGTAAATTAGATTTGTGTGTGTAAAACCCATGCTTGTTTACACACTGGAAAGATGCCAAATACCTGCTCAGATGAAACAAAATATTTATGAATTGGATAAACTGAAAACTTACATCTTTATAAGGTGTTCAGAGTGCATCCAGGTATAATTTCCCTTGTCCTGCCCCACTTTTAATGAAAATTTTTCTTGTTAAGGACTATTAGAAATATTACATTTGTAGAAGATGCAACATTTTAATTTATACTCAGTAATATTAAAACAAAGCTTTAAAACAAACTTTTATGAAACAAGTAATCTTAACTATAGTAATTCACATGAATTTAATTACACTGATTTTTAAGAGTAATTTAAATATTGCTTTAAGAGAAGTTGGGATTTTGCTACTGTTATAAAATAACTTGTTTTATGCAAGATACAGAAGAATATAATTTGATCGTTTCTTCTGTTAGCCTTTGTTACATAGATTTTTACATAATCATTACTCATAATGTTCTGACAGATAATGCTATTATTCGCGTTACCAACTTTGCTATTATTATAAAAAATCTTCTGGCTTTGTGAAAATTTTAATTTATTAAAATGTAATAAAAGCACATCTAACATGAACCATAATTTATGAAAATTTTAGATGTGCTGCTTGACATTCATGTCATCAGGCTTCAAAAGTTTCACATCTGAAATGTGAAATTACACATATTTTATAAAGATCTTTTTTCAGCATGTTAACTGGCACTATCTTCTGTAAAATGTGTATGTTTGGCTTTAAAGAGACAGGCGCATGTAATTTTAATGTCAGCACCAACATCACCAAAAAGTGCCCTGGCAATCAGTGGAAAGGTTTAATAGGTTTCCTGTCTTGTTCTTAATTTGCTGAAATTACAAAATCAATACTTTCAGTTGTAGCTGCAGCTACCCGTTTTACTGCTTTAAGATAAAGTCTACAAGAAAGTAACCTTCACTTTCAATTTGTAGCACAGAGCATCAGGGTGTTCTTGGCCACTAACTAGTCTTTCTTTTCTCAGCCAGTATGAGACAGTCTAGATGTGTGATGTTGCCCTTCGAAGGGGAAAGATACATTTTGTATTAAGCATAGCTCTCATCAATGACTTGTTTTGTTTATTTTTAACATCTCACTCTACTCTCTCCTAAAGTCACCTCTGCACAGGTTGTTCATTATTTCCCTGTTTTTCTGTGTTGTGCTTTGAACTATACTACACAACTAAGTAATTGTTGTTGAAATGGCCTAATCTCTGTTTTACCTCCATCAGTCTCCCCTTATTACAAAGAAGCATATATTTCTGCTACAGTTAAAAAAGGAAATTCTCCATAGTTAGTCACATTTTTAATAGTGAACATGACTGCATATGTCAAAAAGCTCTGAAAAAAACAAAGAGAGGAGAACCAGATCAACTCATCCAGTAGAGAGGTCAAGCTGTTGTACGGAGTAAGAAGGAAAAAGCAATAAATAAATTCCCTTCCATGGGCTGCTCTGCTATGCCTCTGGCTCTTTAACTACAGAAGTGAGAAAATCGTATCCTTACACTTACACACAATTATTTAGTCTTCCAACTCAAGTCCAACCTTTCCTGTAGAAGACAATAAGTCTTCTACACTCGAAAACTAAAGTCATAAGATAAAGCTTTGACCCTGTTGTCCCCCTTTCCTAACTAATTAAAATGTTTTTACGTCTGGGGTTTCTTTTGTTTCTGTTTTCCTATGATAACTCTCTTCCTGAAATCCTTTCAGCATACAAGCCCTCTCCATCACTTAGCTGAGCAATATTCTGGAGCTGTTAGCACTGAAAAAGGGCCTTGGCTAGATGGTCCACTTCTAGTGAAGCAATAAAATGAATGTTAAGCTGCTACTCACAAAAGATTGCAGCGTAAGATCTCTCAGTGCCTTCCACCAATGCAAAATGTATTCACACCAAGGAAAAAGAGCTCTCAACACCTGCTACCCCAAATATTAATGAATTTGTACATGCATGCACACACACACATGCACATAATACTTCTTCCTTCTCAGCCATAGCAATTTCACATTGGAAATTTTACTCCTAAACAGCTTGTGATAGAATTAGGATACTGTAAACAGAAAGCATAGTTGATCAGGAATGGAATACAATTCATCTCACCAGGAAAACAGAGCCTACAAATGCCACAGCTCCCTTGCTTTATGCTCTGATATTTTTAACTAGCTTCTCAAGGTAAAAGCACGCTATTTATCTTGTGATGTACTCTCTAGAAATGAAAATTCACACTAGATCTTGGAACAATATTCCACAAAAAGAAACAAAAGCGTTTGTCTCTAAACAAGTCAAGAGAAATGCCAAATGATTCAATGAAGATCACTTGTGTCACTTATGTTTGTTTTGATTGGTCCTCCAATGTTTACAGCACTCAACTCAGCAGGCTCAGAACCCCAAATCTGTATTTAATTTAAAACATTGCACCATCACTCAAATCTTTCAGCAGCCTCAATAGAGTCTAAAGAACAAGAACAGAGGGATCTGTTTACATGGAGCACCTTTTACACACTCCAAAAGATCTCCAAATAGTTTTATCAGAAAAAAAAAAAAAAGATTTTAAATGTAATTGTGAAACAAAACCTTTACCACTGCTTGCAGGATTTTTGCTTACATTTTCTGTCACTTTTCAGATATTCTCAGTAAGAGATCATATTGCAAGACAAGACAAATTATTCTAAAAGCAGCTTTAAACTCTGCAAAATAAGATGAACCTCAGCAGCCTGAATTTTTTAAGAACCAATATGCTGATCAACAAAAGTAATGTAAAAAAGAGCCATTGCTATGATACTGAAAGATTTGAATAAATTCACATCAGTTTAGAGTTAAATAAAATAAAGTACATTTATCTACAGAGACACACAGATTAGAGGCCCCGATCCTGTGAGATGCAGAAATCAAAAATAAGCAACTGAAGGGAAAAAAACAAAAAACAAATCCCCATTTAAGCATACACAGGTGCCCTTAAAACATGGCTTGTCAAAGGGAATGAGCCCTCAGTTTCCATTAACTTCAGACAGGGTAGAATCTGATTGTTATTTTGCAAAAGCAGCCTTGATGCAAATGCAAAGTTACTAATGTCATTTGCACAGTGTCAAACAACTGCAAACCTTCTCACTGTAACCATGATGGTAGCATGCATTAGTGCAACATTATCACAGTGGCTTTCAATCCTTGTCAGGCTGCTGTTGTGAAAATCTAACTAAATTTACAGTTCTATCAAGGGAAAGCAAGCTGAGGTAGAAGATAGTTTAGAAAACTAGACAGATCTTATGTTTATCATCCAAATTTTCCCAATATATCATGAGATTTACAGGGAAACCTGTTTCCTCTGAAAATCTGGGAATTTTTGTGCATTCACCCTACCTTACCATTGCCCTGCTGATGGCAGCACAGCCCCCCCGCTGGTAGCCAGCCTATAATCGGGTTCCCTGTCCCTAGCTGGGCCCTCCCACATGCCAAGTTTGAGCAAAGCCCAACAAATTTTGGCTGCAGATAATATTCACTGTGAAGAATGTTCCCTCCTCAATGCCTCTGCCAGCTTTCATAGAATCCTGGACATGAGGGTGTCAATGTGGAAGAGCCAATTCTGGCCCTAAACCAGCACCTACATGCTGCACTGTGGGCACGTGCAGGTACTGAACAAGCTCAGCTTTTCTTTAAACAAGGACCAGAATAAGGCCAAATTTGCAGCAAGTCACTGTTCCCATAGACTGTAAGAGAAAGCAACATTTTGGGAGGAGGTATCTGCAGGTTTTCAGCATTGGGCAGTCTCCAGCCTTCAGGAAAACTCACAGAGGGTGAAGGAGAGCCTACCGAAACTAGCTTCCACCCTGAAAAAAGGAGACATTCTTGTACTACTTTTCCTCCTCTTACTAGAAACATTTGTCCGGTGTCCGTGTTTCTTTCAACTCTGTTGTGCTTCTGAGCAGACAGGGTAATTTGACCCAGAGGATTTTAGCTATCTAAGCTATGCTTAATCATTTAGCCCCATTACATCACTACAAAACAGTTCAAAATAGAAGGCTTCTTTTAATAGATTTCTTGGTTCAGCTAACAAGAATTATTCAAGCTTCAGTTTTAGCTGAGCTTATTAAAACAGGACTGTGTTTAAGTTATAGTAATTGTCAATAAAGTCTTTTATAGCAGATTTAACTCAGCATATTTTAGATCTTGCCAATTTGAGGCAGTTTCCATAAAAAGGAGAACAGCAATGTTACAGAGTGATAACTTAAAAATGGAAAAAAGGAATTATTTAGCATAAAAGGAATTATTTAGCATAGTAAAAAGAGGTATAACTGGGAGTAATGGGAGGAAATTAATAAAGGGAATATATCAGTAGGGGAAAAAGAAAAACCTGACTGTGAGTTAACCAGTAGAAAAATCTCCCCGGAGAGCAAAGAGTGATCCACTGCTAGGCAATTTTAAAATAACTGGCCAAAACATTGCCAAATAAATATACAGGCTGGAAAATATTCTGCACCAGTACAGTCAGAAGACCAGGTTACCATTCTGTCCTCTGCTTCTAAATTTTACGAAAGTGAACAACTAAACTGAGCTTTCTGATTGACAAATCCAGTGAAATTCAGAATCTTGGCTGCTGAGATGTAATTGCACAGCTTTTATCTTTGCCAGCATCAGAAGAAGAGGAAAAAATCTCAGAATCAATACTAACATCTTACTGAAATCTCTGTCTTGCAGGACACTACATAAAACATCATGTTTATTCAACAGAAGTTAATTGAGGCAGCAGTAATGTATTTGAGGGTTTTAATATTATTTTTATTTTTAAAAAAACATACTGAAAAACACACAGTCACTTTTAAAGCTAACAGCAAGTTTGCAGATGTGAAGCAAGCTATACCATACCAATTAAGCAGCAATACCCGTATAATGAAAAGAATAAGACTGTTTTTATGGTGTTGAGTCTTTTCGGATAGCACAGAACTTTTCAATGACCATATTGATACAGCAGGTAACTTATTTAGTGGTCCATAGAATAATGTAATTGAACATGTGAATGAAAGTACAAAATTAATATCCTCTGAATAGTTTCTATATATGGCTATCATATATTTTGAAAGAAATAAAATAATCAGCAAACTTTAGTCTTTAGACTTTTAGTATCATTACATGTGAAAATATTGACATTTTTTAAAAAAATTGCTATAATATTTAAATAGTTTATACCTCATTCAGGATTTAAAATGCATCTTATTTTTTCTTTAAACATAAAGTCTTAACACAAAAATTTATAACAACATGCCATAAATCTCTACATCTAATTATTTTTTAACTGTGTCTGCTGGCACATAGTTGATTTCAGCCTGATCTGCAGTGAAAACAAAGATCACAACAGCAGGTCTGACAGACTCGGACCAAACAAATATTAATCTGCACAACTGTAATTTTGAAGGATTAAAAAAGATTCCATTTACTTTTGATGTTGTTTTGACTTGGCATGAGCACACTGCAAGTTTGGTGGGGTTTTAGTATGTTTTTTCTTATTCTTATTATGCAAGTTCAAGTACTTATACTAAAACTTCTGGTCATCTTATGTTTGCAGTGATATGTCCCCGGTTTTGAAGAATCAAAAGCTGTATTTCTGTACAGAACTTTAAAAACTACTTACTACAGAACTTCTCTATAAATCAGAAATACTTATAGTACGTTACACAAATATTTGTTCCTATTTAGAAGTTTTAAATAACATATTTTACTATTTAAAATTATATTTTAGAATGTGATTAATATTACTAAAAGTTTAGTACATTGAATTATATGGGTGTTTTAAAGATAATGATTTTTTTATTAAAATAAAAGTATACCACACATCAATTCTCTTTAAACATGTAATATTAGGAAATAGATTTTTAGATCTTCCTGGGTATCATTTCATTTAGTATAGAACTTCAAAGTAATCTAAGCTTTATGTGTATATACACAGCTAAAATAAATAAGTTACAAAGGAAAAAAAATCAATCCAACTTTAAATAAGGTCATGTAGTTTGAGATCAGTACATTTTTTGTTAAGTATGAAATAGAATGGTTTCCTAACCAGGTCCTCCCTAGCAATGCTGCCAGCTTTCAGGCAATTAATAAGAAACTGAAGTAACAAAACAAATGGTCATATTGCAACTAGAAGCTTATGATTGCATCATAGAAATATTTAAGTCATTACCATTTTTACATTTAAAATCTCTATTCAAATATGTTTGAGCATTTCAGAACAAAGTAACTAAAAAAAAATTGAGGTTTAAATTTATGCATTCATTATCAATGATTCAGAACAATGTTGTTTTTACATAATCCTGTGACTCACCGTTTAGACTGAGGGATATCAACTGATTCACTTGTGTAAAAAGTGTGGAGTGTGGAGTGGAAGTTAAAGGTACACTTGAAACACAGTACCTCTCCTGTCTCTAGCTGCCATGACAGGCTAACAAGGTGTGTTTGTGCATGTTCATATAAATTTCAATATCCATTTACCACTTCTGCCTATAGGTAACCAGTATCTCTGGATATAAAGTGTACTCATATATATTGTGTTTTCTCAGTCACCACAATGCCAAATTCAATAAGATAAACATATATTCAAATAAAGAATTTGCACTTTGAAAAACCTACTTCCTTAAAAATAAGTAGTATCAGTGTATATACTCCATTATGACATGCTTTAAATTTAATACTTTATCACCTCACTTATATCCAGCCAATAAACAAAAATTCTGGAAGCTGTTTTTTTTGGTCACATATTCAAAACTGAAATAACTTATATGAAGTGCATCATAAAATTAAGCAAGGAAGTTTTAGATAATATTATATACATTTAATTTTAAATATATATCTCTCTATCCAGAGAGATAAAATTGCATTTTAAAATTACCTCATATTTTAATAACACAGTTTAATACTGTAATTGAAGAAAAAAGGCATTCTATAAAACATCTATCCTTCAGAATTTAAGAAAAAGCCAGTATTGTAGTATTTCTCCAACTTTCTTTCTGTTCATTTTCTTAATTTCACTCTGTTCACTTGCCTTTTCTTTTTACTTTCCTGCATTCTCTCTCTTTTAACATACGTAGTTAATAAAAAGTAGATTTATAAGCCATGTATTCCAATGATTTTCATTTCTAAAAATTAGGTACCTGGGAAAAATCATATTTCCACAAATAACATCTTTCTGTAAACTGTGACAAAAACAGAAAGCTGTTTCAGTGAGGTACTGTTTCAGTACCTTACTGCTACCCAAGAAGGTAGATAAGGGATCTTTTACCAGACAGTGTTGTCACTCCATGCCACATCTGCTGTTGGGAATAGAGAAAGAATAAGGCTAGAAAGCAAAACCTTACAACTTTATCTTTTTTTCTCCTCCCTGAAATCTACTACTTATTAGAATTGTTTGAGAATTAAGACTAAGTTTTATCAAAAAAATATAAAAAGGTGTCACAAATGTTTACACTCAGCTACAGGAGTTCTGTGCTGTGCGAAACAAGAATACACTTCATATTTACCTATGATTATTTAGTACTTTGTCTGTAGTTATAAGACAACATTATTTTCCCATTTGATTATGTTTTGTTTATGTTTTTAATCACATGTGTGTAAATAAAATCTGTGTTGCCGATGCAGTATTTTGCAACTGAGCTTTTACCCTTTCCATAGTACTATAAGATTCAGAATGCAAACCAAACCGCACACTCATTCTAACAAAGCAATATAATAGGGATGGAGGGGAGAAGCAATTTGGAGTCTATAGGAAGGTTACCATAAAATTTACATTTTCCATAAAATATAAGTAGCCACCATTTTGCTGTAATCCCAGAGCAGCAACGAAATGGTGGTGCAGAAGAAAACTACCCTATCAGCCACATTTCATCATTGCTTCTATCCATCACTATCTTCTTTTGCTAGTATGATTATGATTTACCTTTCTCCTTCCAACAAACAACATCTTAATTTTAGATTAAAAATCGATAGATATAACATAGTAAATAGCCAAGACGCAATTATCAAACTAAGCCTACATACTACAGCAAGTCTTTTTTCTCTCCCCCTGTCAAACTGCAAAAAAGTACGGCATAGTGTTTCTATCAGACACTGATGAACACATCTCTTGGAAGTGCTACTGTATGAAAGCTGTGTCCTAGGTGTAGAACACATGGTATGGAATATGGCTGCTGCATTGGTCAGTATGGTATTTTAATTACTATATGTTGAAATATACATAAGTAACATTCAAAGGTCCAAAATTGTTTGAACTAATTGTTTTTGACTGTAATTTACAATGTTGCATTTTGTGAAGATTTTTATGTTTAAGTGAATATGTATATTGGCATATTCAGTATAGAAATGTTTATTAAAGCATCAATTTTGCTAAGCAATGTCATCCCTTTTTGGTTAATGCATGCTTTTCAAAAAGGAATGCTTACTTGACTATAAAGAGGAAAACAGTATACTTAGATTAATGCCAGTATATTCTGTGGTACTGTGCTGTACATACTAAAAGAATTCATCAAGTTTATCCTGTAATACCTACAGAAGCACTATGTGCTATAAGCTTTATTAACTAGGTCCTAAATTTATAAATATGTAATAAACCAGAAAAGTAATTTCTGTAATATATTTTCTAATACTATGCTTGGTGTTTATTATTATAAATATGTAATGAAGTTAAAATGGATGACATTTTCAAGTACAGTATGTCATAGGAAAATGTTCTTATTTTTCACATACAAGTTGAATATTTTAGATTTCAGTATTACATTTTAACTAATAAATTACATTAAAATGTAGGTCATTGAAGTGATAATGGATACAGAATTTAAAGCTTTTTAGGAAAACTTTTCAAAAACATCCTTAGCAATATAAAATTTGTTTGTACGAAGCTGCAATTATGTAGAAGAAAAATAAATGTCCTGTTCCTCTTAAGTACTCCCATTCTTTTCCAATTCAAAGCAAAGAGTATTTAGGTAACACTGCCACCTATTGTTTAAACATTATAGCTACTAAAATCTGTTGCAGTTTTTTCTCAGTCGTCTTTGCTGTTTTGATTACTACACTTTCACTATTTCTAATAACCGAATCAGATTTTCATATTCAGGACGTTTAACAAACAAAAAGTGCCTGCCTTCAGTACTATAGCTATAATTTATCAGGAATTAATGGAAATTTAACAAAAGAACATTTCAATATCTATGAAAGTAAAATTCTAGAAAATACTAAAAAAATTCATTTAAAATATAAAAACCTTCCAGAAAAAGAACAAAAGAAGGTTATTCAGGATATAACATGACAAATACTGCAAAATGCAAATTATTGGTTTGATAAAAAGTATATAATGTCATGCAAAATAATATGATTCTTGCTAACATTTTTGCAAGTAGTTAGACAAATACCCAAATTATAAACCTACATACATCTGCCATTCTTTTAGAGTCACAAATATAAAGTATAAAAGCATAGAAATAAATCAATATAAGATCAGACCTAATTATTTTCAGTAAATATTTCTGTTTTCAGGACAACCATCAAAAGATCACAAATCCGATATCTGAATAAGATTCATACCATCACAATAACCTTAGCCAATCTGAAAAAAAAATAGAAGTAAAAAATAAAAAAGAAGGGAAAGAAAATTATTTCCACTTCTATAAAAGAAAAAGTGAGAAACAGATATTTGACTGAACTAAGTAAGGAAAGTAATATGATTCAGTCAGGAAGATAACTGCTTTAATGTAAAATAACACCAGTCATATAAACTTATATAATACAAGTACCATCTAAGTTCATTTACAGCTATATAGAAAGATTACTTAGCCTGGAAGAAAATTTATTGTTGAAAGGCCTTTTTTTTATCCTCAGTGTATTACTCTGTCTATGTCTGTAAAATAAGTAGACTTTACTTCTTCACGACAGGGAAGTAGCTGTATATTGTATAAAATCTTTTATATTCTCTTGTATTATTAGAAGAAAAACTACAAATCCACTGTTCCTATGCCTAAAAATGTTCACAGCCACTATGCAGAATGTTGACATGTGCCCTACATTAAAATATCTCACTATGAGTCCAGCTGTATTTCTAACAGTTGTGAAATTATTAGATAGATGGATGCATTCAAGAGAAAGAATATAAAAGATTTAAAAAAATAAAAGTGGATTTTTTGGGGTTTGGTCTGTTGATTTTTTTTTTAAATAAATGCAGTATTCAGCAATTCTCAAAGTATTTAAAATGTCCATGGTAGCAGAGAGAGTTTCTGGGGTTTTTATAGTAGCATAAACAAGATACAAGAAAGCTAAATTTCTTATTTACTTAGTATTTTTCCTGTAATAATAATCGTATCCTTTCTATAACAAAACTCAGAAGCAACATATAAATAAGAGCTGTTCTTGCAGTTAGGGACCCCCAATCTTTCCCCCCACTTATACAATTTTACCCTATAACATTTTTAACCATTTCCCTGCTACTAGAAGGTTGCCTCTCAAAACAGTCCGTTATTACAGACAAGCAGTGTACAGACCTAATGTCAGAAAGTGTTTCAAAACTGACTGTATTCAAATAAATAGCTACACACATATCTTTTTATTTTCTGGTTGATTTCTTAGTTTTACACTCTTAACTCCAATAGCAATATAAGATTCTTGAACTGATGTAAATCTGAGAAAAAAACATAGCATTTGTTTTCTTTTTTTTTTTTTAATCTTGAAATAAAATGAATATTCAACACCTAGAAATGTTATGTATTAAAGGAAAAAGTTTTATATTTTTCAGATTTCATTAAATGTTAATGTACCTAAAACAATTTGGTACCAGAGTATTCAACCTTAAACTCACTCAACTTAGTACAGTAGAATGAATTATTAATGATCTAATTGGTAAACATTGATTTGTAATGTAATTACTTGTTGAACGCATCATTTTATGTAAATACCAGACCAAGACCTGAAAGTCTGGTACTTTTAATAAATTTTCTTTCATGAAATACACCACTTGTTGTATATACCCACATAAGAAAATATCTCCTCATTTTCCCTTTTAACAAAGTTTCTTCTGGAAACTAAATCTTTCCTAAACAAATGGTTTGTGACATAAAAAGTTTTCAGGTATATTTTCTCCACTCCCTTTAACACCTAAGTTCTGACATACCTAGACACAAAATTTATGTAAGAAAAAGAAGTATTATCTTAAAAGAATGTTCAAAATGGGTAAAGAGAACAAACTAAAAAAAAAGGAATATATTAAATCAAGTGTATGAAACGTAGAACAGTAGGGAATGCAATGCAATGCCTAAAACTCAAAAGATACAGAAACTACTTATGAATAATTTGCTAATTTTATCTCCAAAATATAATTCACACTTGCATTAAATCAATACTTTCCACAGAAAAATGTCAAAAATTTGTATAATTCTGATCTATCCTATACAGGGATATTAACAGATAGGCACATGCAAACTGAAATGCTTGTGAAAATGCTAGTATGTTTTGCCTGTCAACATTTGTGTGCTAAAATACATTTAGTTCAGACAAAGGTACAATTTAATGAAGGGAATCGACACAGCATAGGTGAAAAACAGTATCTCCCTTAGTGATCTGCTATAATCGACTACACACCTCATGTTAAAATATATGTTAAAATGCAAAGATAAGATGGTTATACTTCAACAGCTAACATCATCATTACTTTTATATCTTGGCTTCACTAGATCATTGCTTTAAATGAGCATCACAAAACCAATGGAGCTTTAGTCTCTACATTACATTTTCTTCATAATCATTTTCAATTTATTTTTTTCTTGCATGTCATCATTTTAATGTAAATCTTTCTTTTTCTTTTCAATAAAATGAAATCATTAAGTAATCCTGCTTTTTGCATGATTAAAGATGACGGATAAGCTTGGGTGGATAAAAATCAAGGCTCCCAACAGAATCTGTGCACCTCGCATGTCAGAATCCTTCCAGCTTGTTCAGTGCTAATGACAGGAAAAATTAGCATGTCTGTGAGTTGCCTAAAAAGAATAACAAGCTACCTTTAAGGACCTAACCATATCTCTACACTAAATTCTAAAGTTTTTTTCCATAATTTTCTGTAACAAGCCCTGATTAATTGTTTTGAAACAAATTAATAGAAAAATCTTTGTTTAGAGCAATAATAAATGTTCATTAAATCTATCAGTGACTGGTACTGTGCTGTTTAATCACCACCTTTGTATCATCAGATATAACACGTTTAGAAAAATAAATACAGGGAATACAAGGACTGACGAATATAGTACAAATCTGGTGAAAATCAGTTACAGATTTTTAACAGTCAGTTGGATAAGACTCAGTTTTAAAGAACAGGAAAAAACCTCCAAACTACCAATTTTTACCGGTGCCGCTTTCCTTTCAAGAGCCCTGTGCAATATGTGTTCATCCTTTTCTGACTGAGACAAGAAAACTAGAAAGGCAGTATTACAATACAGCACATACATACTGCCATCGCCTCTAGACATATGACCCAAAATGATGCTAAGAAGTCTCTCTCTGACCTCCTGCTAACCAGCCTCTTGTGATTAATTCAGCATGTCCTTGAAAGTAGCTGCTAGAGATCCTTGTTTTTTTTAATTTAAGAGTTTCTGAAGCCCACCTATAGTTTCATCAATGGATTTTTATTTATTTACTCTTTTTTTTTTAATCAGAGGAAAAACATTAATCTATGAGCAGAGGTCTGCAGTAACAGAAAAGCACCACCTGCCTAAGCATTCACCAAATAGGACCATAAATACCACAACATTTCCTGACCTAAGTTTCGTAGACATCTGTATCATGGTAACACTGCATTTCCCTCCTTTGACAGATGAAATTACTATTCTTTGATTTTTTTCCCCCTCTCTCTCTCTTTTTTCTGATTATGTTCTGGATGGCAAAATTTGGGCCACAAAATGCTAATTTCTAACCTAACACCATGACAGCAATCACAGCCATCACAAGGATGGAATAAAGAGAGCAATCTAACATCCAGGGATATGAATTTCTGATCAGCGGCTGGCAGACTGCCGTGAAAGCTTACAGTAATCCCATTGGACAGCTAGGGTTGATGAAGCCTGGGAACAGGCAGCCACAATGTAGGTAGTTCACAATTGCAAGCATTTGTCCATAATTTAAAGCTATATGAGAAGTGGAGAGTATTCATCTGAACAACAAGCTGTAATTTAACTAGAGTAACATTTACACAGTTTTTAACCCATTAAGTCCACCTCTTCTTACACTGTCATTCCCTCTGTTTCACGCCAGTTGTAAACAAAAATCCTGCACATTAAATGAACATTTACTTTTAGCATTTGCAGACCTCAGAATAATTTGGTAAGATTAACTCTTATTGAATATTTGCTGGAAAATAAAGTATTTATTCTTAAATCTAAAGCCCCGACCATGTAATACCTTAGTGAAGTGAGTGGTGCCCCTGAAGTCAAGGGGACTAGTCCTGCCACCCCAGCTCGAACTGGGTAAGATCTAATTTATAGACTGATCATGCAGTTAAGGTCCTTTTCAAAACAGTAATGCCTCAACCATCCAGTGACATTCCCACCAGATGAAAACTAGCCCCCACCAAAGAGGGTCTGCAAATGGCAGATATTAACACAGGTTTCGAGCTCTGCTGGGCTAAATAGTTTCTCTATCAGGCTTTAAAACTGTGGCCTGAAGTGTAAAATGTTGTCTCATGCTCAAAAGCCTTGAAATGCATCTTTCCACACAACACAAGCATGTTCCTCCTCCCTCTCTCAAATTCACCCGCCATTAGTTGTCATTCTTCTATTTTGTCACAAAGCCTTTGCTGCGCGTGTAGCACTGTTGCCAGGATTTACAAGGCCTAGACACGATGCTAAAGCTGCTCCCAGTGAAGATTTGTCTACACAGACACAGGAGTACAGTGACAACTAATGACACGTAAAAGTGGGCTGGTGAATCTGCTACCGTCTCCCAGAGAGAGCAGAGCAACCACAAGCAAAGATTATCAGAGAAATGATAGAAATACAGGAGAGATGCACTTGCAAACCTTTTCTGATTTCCTATAGAATCTCCGCAGTGAAAGAGAAAGAGACTCACAGACACAATGCCCCAGCAGCCATGAAAGGAGGGAAGCTGGACCCTCCTATGGGCACAGAGAGTCATGCCAGTGACTGAAACAGAGCAGGTTTTCAGAAACATTTTACAATTCTAAATTACTATTAATATGCATAGAAATAGTAAAAGCCCAAACATGTTAGGAAAATGCCAAGTGCAACTAAAAATCTTGACATACAAAGAGCAACAAGCCCAGGATCTGTCAATGAAGCTCAAAGAAAAAGTTACATTTGTTTTGTTCATTTGTTAAAGAAAGAGGCTGCTTCAAGTTTAGTGTAATACAGTGACAGGCTAGTTCTGTGTGCCTTGCAGCACTCTGAAAAAGAGAAAAACATCATTACAGTGATGTGGATGTTGTGGAGAGACTGCGGTGAGTTTAGACACAGAATTCACTTTTTAAGGGTTTCATCTGTTTTGGAGATTCTACTGATTTGTGAGCTGGTTCTAAAAAGGAAAAAGGGAGGAGAAGTGGGGAAATTACTACCGTAACCACCTGCAAATATTTATGGCCAAAATACAATAACTGCAGAGTGAGCCGGGTTTTGTTCTTTTCTTTGTTCTTGCTTTTGTTCTTCCCTCAGTCCTTTCTCCTGCTCTCCCCCTCCTTCCTCCTTCCCTGCTAGTTTCCTCTTCATAGCCCCTTCAGTGTGTTTTCCTTCCAAATTAATTTTTCACTCCCATTTATAAGTACTGAATCCCCCCTCTATCTGTTCCTTTTTTTTTTTTTGCAATTTTTAAATACATTCCCTCCTTTCTTATTCCAATTCCTTTTCTGTTTTTTTGAGCTCTTCTCAGCCTTCCTGGTGACCTTTTTCTTTCCCCACTCTTTCATGATCCTCTCTATTTCATTTGTCTGAGACAGACTTTCACCAGTTTTCTGTCCCTTCAGCACAACTGGACATGTACTGTAGAAATCTGATCTCAAGTTGGGTCCTCTTAGCCTGTTCACAGGAGCATTTAACTCTAATGCAGATATATTACTCATGATAGTATAAGGTGGGAGGGATCAGGAGATGGATGCTAGCAGCTCATGTTTGAGAACAGAGGGTTCACTTCACACCTTACTCTATTTAAGAGAACAGAGAGATTACCTCTCCTAATGGGTACCATTTAGGTAGGCATGATTATCAAGTCTTTTGTGGGCAAAATTCCTTACTAACCTCTCAAGGTGTGTTCAGAGTAATAATGCATTGGCTTACATTAGAAACATCCACACTCATTTGCACAAAACCCCCACTATAATTGTCATCTATTACTAAACTTGTTCCAAACAACTTCACAACAGAGAAGATGCTTACCAGAAGCTCCTTTGCCAGAAAGGTAGACTGGACTCTTAAGAACATAGCTAGACTATATCTCTGTTTAGCTATTTTATCCTCCTTATGCTGAGCAGACTCAGGGCACTAAGGAGAGAAAATCTTGCCATGCAATAGCAAGTTGTATTTACAACTATTTTCCTATACTTTTCATTACTCCTAAGAATCTCTTTCGCATGTGATTGTCCAAAAGGTTTAAATGTGCACTTTCAGGAATATGCCTTGGAAAGTATAAGACATTGAAAGGAAATGTATGAAGGTGTGCTGGATAAATACATCACTTGGAACAACACTACCCATTTCCAATAGTATAACAATGACTGTGTGTTGTCCCTTGAAAAACATGAAACCACCATCAACAGAGTTGCATGCAGTCTCACATTTGTTTCTTCCCCTCTACTGCACAACATAGCAACAGAGTCAAGCTTTGGAGAAGCAGTGTAGGCACGAGGGAAAAGGGTATCTGTAGATACTAAGTCGAAGGATGGACTGCTAATTGTGAACTCAAAGAACGGTTCAGAGGTTTTCTTTCCCTCCAAGCTGCTTATCAGTTCCTGAAAGAGCATTTCCATTTTACGTTATCTTCATAATGTTTTAGATTTCTCTAGGTGCAGTTCACCTGCCTTGGGGTCTGGCTTCACAAGCTCCTTACCACTCCCATTGTGACTGGAGGATGTATCTATTAGCTGTTTAAGGAGAAAAAAACCAATATTTGTTGAAATGGCTTCCATGGTGTAACTACAAGTAGATCTACAAGCAGCTTCATGATCACCAAGTGGTATAGGCAATTTATCACTAAAATGTTTATATATGTATATCTGATGACAATGAATATTTAATGATTGCCAGAATAACAAATATGCACAAACAGACACACACATATATGCCTAAAAGTCTGAATTACACCATGAAAAACAATGTTACAATAAAGCTAGTTATCCCAAAACCAAGAGCCAACCTATTGACCCTGCTAGCAATCCAAAGGAGCCACTGGCACAGAAGACCCAGGCATGTTTCTGCATAGACACAAGAGAAAAATGAAAATCAGATAAAGGCTCAGACACTTCAGCAGCATTATCCAGGAGTGATGCCTATTTTCTTTGAAACTTTCAGTAAGTAAAATTTTAGTTCTCTCTGTTAAATGAGGAAGATAATACTCCCTCTCCATTCCTCACAGCTATGTTGTCAGCCAAGATTCTTTCACACTTGTGTAATGTGGTGATGGAAGAAATATAAATGTTTAGATAAATACATACAGAAGAGACTACTAGACACACATGTAAAATGTCATCCCCCAAAACAATCTGCATGACTAGTTTTTGGAATTAATGAGTGGGGGCAAGTGGGGTTGAATGGCTGTTTGAACCCAACCCGAATCACAGGGGTTGCTATTGACAACCACTGTAACATATGTCTGCTATTAACCTTCCAGATTCCTACAAATCAGAAGAAAGTGTAACATTCAAAGTCCACACTTGTTCGTCAATTACCCAAAGCCCCAACATGAAAAGCAAGTTTTGATCTGATACTTTATTTCACAAGATATTTTTTCATATTGATTGCAGCTTTAAAGTATACTGTAAAAGTATATGCAGAATCAGAAAAAAAAAAAAGCCATTTCAGAAAAAAATGAGCAAGAATATTTAAGTTCCTTGTCATATTTTGGGTTCTCCTGTCACTCCATTAAAGGCAAATTTTCTGCGTATTAACAAACTGCTTCTTCTTCAGAACATTCCCATGAAATAGAGAAGGTAAAAATCCAATACAAGTAGCTCGCCTCAGACTACACAACCTTTCTTGTAGCCTGATGGCAGATCAATTCATTGGGAAAAAAAAACGAAAATCAGTTTAATAACATTCCTTTTAATCAGAGTTTCAGATTATCATACAATCTCCAGGCACATAATGAGACATTAATTTTCTCTATTTTATTGGGAGAACCACTATCACAATCTTTTCTGCCTTTTACAACTTCAATTTTCAGTGCTGATAATGTAGTTTGCTTCCAATTATTTTAAGCCTGACAAGATTTCTAGCAAACATTACCAAAAGGCAAAAAATGCAGGAACTGAATAATTGTGAACGCTCTCGATGCAATTCCCAGGCAGCTTCAGTGGACACCGTTAGGCTGAAACAACCAGTGTGCACTAAGTCATGCTCACAGTGACTTCCAACATATATTTCTAAGTACAAAATTACCAGTTTCCCTAAATACACATTTTAGCCTCTTTCCCATATAGGAAGTTTAATTCTTTCACCTGCATTTTTGGTCTGCAATTCAAGTGCCACAGCTGCAGACCTTTTTGTCCAAGGCATACTTCTTTAATAAACACAGAATAAATACAGAGTTGAATTACAAGTAAATGTATACATGGATACATGACTGCCTGTATCCTTATGATGAATGTATACATAATGTTTATTAAAACATGACGAAAAAATCACCTATACACCCATAACATGAACCCAATTTTTATGATGTCTCATGCTGCTTTCAAATGCTTCTTGTTGTCTAAGGACCCTTGAAGAGCAATATATACATCCTTTTTAAAAATTCATTAAAGCAATAGTTTCCTTTACATTACTTGTATTTCCTTTAAAATGATATCTGACTTGTGAGTTCACATAATCATTTAATGCAAATTTAGTGAGATCCTTATATGTTCATAAAGCCCTACGAACCACAAACATCACTCGAAGAAAGAGAGACAGAGAAGAGGAAGCAGGAGGCTTAAACACATCTTAGGAACTGAACAATCTGTTGCACAGCAGAAAATTTGCTGAAGCCCTTGCTATACCCAAAATGTTAAATCCTTGTGCAGCATGTTTTATATTATAGTTCTTCAAACTACGATCAACAAATCTATATAGAAATTCTGTTATGAACTGTACTAATATGCAATATCCCACAATCTTACCACCTGTTTTCTCCTTCTGTGCCATTTCTCTGACATCTGGGAAAGGTAACATAAGGTTGATAATATTAGCAGAATCAGTTGCATAATTATGCAGTTATCACCCACATTAGGAAAACACATTTTGTTCCTATTCTAGGTCAAGTCATTATGAATATTTCTATGCATGACTAGCAGAATAATTTGTAGAATGTTGTTTGCCCTGACATTTTGCTATCATAGTACCTCTAAAAGCGAGGACGTTTAAGCCTGTTAAACTTCACAATTACATTTCAGCTCCTGGGTGTCACTGGACAGGTCATGAGAAGCAGACAGGCGAGTGGTGAGTTTGTATTTCAGCACTTGCAAAGGAAGTGTTCCTGAAGCTGTTGTCTCCTTGGTAGGTGTTCAAATGACCTTTCAACAGTGGATTGGCACAAAGTAGTGGTCAATAACAGTGGTTTGCTGTAGGGAAGCCTTCCACTCTGTCACCATGGTTTCCAGGGCTGAGAGCCCCTTAAATGTAATTTTCAGCAAATGGGACAAAATCAGGAATTGAATGTAAATATTCTTTGTCCAGTATGTTAAATCCATGTGGGAGATTCCACAGCTCTACTTTACAGCTGAAATCAACATGGATATCTTGGCTTTTACTTGAAGTTTAAATAAGTACCATGAAAATGCACATGTTTTTACACTATTAAATGGTATCTAGAATGTTATTGTACATTATTATAAACAAAACACAGGAATGTCACAGTTGACTAAATTCCTATCAATTATGAACTTAATTTTTACACACATTTAATACTTATCTCATTTCAGACTTTTCTATACTGAGAATTTTTCTTTTAAAGAAAAATGGTTTATACAGTTCACTTCCTGCCATAATCAAGGTCTTTCTAACCTGATATCTGAAGGTTATGCTTCAGTGAATAATTCAGTAGGTTAGTGAAACTGTGGCAGCAAAGAAAGTGCTAATCTTAGATGGAAGCTGTGAGGGATATTAAGAAACAATTGCAAAAAGTGACATATTTAATAGAGAAAGATTACTCTGTGCTACATCTATTTAATTTGAATTGAATAAATTTTGCCAGTATTTTATGAGATGCAGTCTGCAAATTATGTGAAACTTCATAGTGTCACTGAAGTCTAGAGGAAAGAATAAAGGGTTTTTTTCCCCCTCAACCATTTTATGAGTATTGTGATTTTTGAGGACTTCTCACTCTTTCAAAAGAAATTTCAAAGGAACTGAAGAATCATTCACTGCAGGACTTTATTAATTTGAATTAAGAAAGAAGAAAGGGTAGTAAAAGGTGATAGTACTGAAAGATAAATAACAAGAGGCAATAGAAGGATCTTGTGTAATGAGACTTCTCAAAATAACTGAATTCCTTCTGGACTGTGACTGAGTGAGGCCGGGTATGTTCTCAATCTTTCAGGGGAAATTTAGTTGATCTAGCTGAGACAAGTCTGAAAGTATGAGCAAATGCAAGTGTGAAAAATGATAGGGGGCATTTTTTGCCCTTAATCACTAAACAGATTCTTAATGAAAACCCAGTCCTGACAAAAATAATTTAAGTCTATGTTCATATGATACCTTGTATGAGTAAGTGGAATAGGGATATGATGTTACTACTAAAAATATTAATCTCATCTTATGTTGTAGAGATAAAGATTAAAAAAAAAACATGCTTTTTTGTCTCTTCTAAACAAACATTTATACTGTCTTCCATTATATTACTGATTTTGTTCTATAATCTACCACAGTATTAACAAATTAAACAAAGGTATACTCTTGACGTAGTCTTTGAAAAAAATAGAATAAGAGGCAACATCTTGTAAAAGATAACCAAAGACTAAATTACATAGCAAACCTTTTGAAAAGAGCAGAAAATATAATAATTTCTGTACACCAAGAGACACCTTGAGGAGACAGAAAGATTCAGTGCTGTAAAAAAAAAAAAACAACAAAAAACATATGAAGCTGTGTATTGTTGTATTTTATCAATTCAACTATATTTTGTGGCTATAATTTACTGATTATGATATAAAAAAAGTAAAGACATTGCTTAAAATTTTAGTAAGAAATCTCCTCTTCCAGAAAAATTGAACTTTGTCCCTGCACCACCACAACCCCACCCCAAGTTATTCTGCTGCTTAATGCAAATGGTGTGAAAGCTATAGATTTATTATGTTGGGATTTTTTTTATTTGTGGATGACAAGTTGTTTTTTTTAAAAAAAAAACACTTAAAAACAACTTGTACTATTTTATTTTAAAGTAGATGATAGACAAACACAAAGTAACTCTTGAATACTTTGGGAAGGTGCCAACCGCAGAAACTAGCTATACATTTTGAAGTTAATTTTTGCAAGTTTTTGGTCCTGAATGTGGATTGTTTCATATTTTCTTTTTCTCTGAGTGGTGACATTATTCAAAACTGATAGGAGACAATAACTCCTTCCCCACATCCCTCTCCCCTCCAATTGCAGGAATGGCAAAACCATTAGAAGTCCATACTACTGGCAAAATTGTTCTCTCTGACCTGCACGGTAGATCCAATATTCCCAGTGGGAATTCTGTGTTATGTGAATAAAGAGGTAAATTTCACTAATAGTATGAAACTTAATAATTTTACTATGCATTCACCGGTACTGTTAACACTATAATTTTTACTTTACCCATTCATAATCCCCTTTGTCTGCTCCAGACAAAAAAGACAAAAACACAGATCTACTGTGCACTTCAGAGAGAAAAACAATTCTCTTCTATGCATGATTAACCTTATACTGAACAAATTCATGTATGAGCAGAAATGGAAATAGGATATGGAGCATTTCACCTCTGCTATAGGTTACCAGATGAAGTCTGGTTCAGGTCACTGGTAACCTAAAGATATTAGAGCCTAATGGCCAGTTTGTGTCCCACATGAAATGAGCTGGAATTATTTAAATTCATGGATATGCATTTTTGTATCACAAAAAAACCCCCACAAAAATCACACAGCAACCTTCCTAGTAATATTAACCGCAAACAGCAACTATTGAATTGTAGTAGAGATCAAACTATTTTTAAACTTCAAATGGTGGTCATATGAGAAAGTTGCAGTGAAACAGCAGTTGAAGTGTAGGGGAGACAGAGAAAGAGGCAGAGAGGGGATTCTGTGTTTGTCTATGTATCGTCTGATATGTGTACAAAGAGAAGACTTCAGTCTCTAGGACTGTCAGTTCAACACCTTTCACAAGTACAAAATGTCATGTACTACGTACTGATGAAATAAAAGACAAAGGTGTCAAAGGAACCATTATACTATATTCTAGCAATGATCAGAGGACCAACAGCTTCCCTTCTAGATTGACACTATGTTGAACTATGCCAGCATATTTGGCCTGAACCTCTCCTTACCTGCCTCAGTTTTATACCATTGGCAGAACTTAATTTATCACAATAGCCTCACGCTCTGTCAAGTGGAAGAGAAAGGAAATACATATGTATTCCACTTCTAAGTTATCTTTTGGCTATTTTTCCATAGCTAATATGGCTGCAAACATTCACATGTATTAGGAAGCTTACTGTTTTTTCTGTTATCAAAAATAAAGGGTGTGTATTTACTCACTGTACAGATGCAGTGGATAATCATGGCAGGTAGAATAACACTTTGCACCAAGAGGGCTGCTCATAGCTGTGAAAACAACATGTGAAAATACCACTCTTTCAACTTCACATCATCCTGCATATTTGGCTCACAATGTATTTCTTGCATCAACAGACTCTTCTGTAAGTACAGATGATTATGGAAGATCTCCGTAACTCAGCTATCATGAATTGTGATGGCCTCAGAAATACCAGAATGTATTATCCACTGGTATATTCCAGCCACACCAGCTCATACATGTTGAGAATTCTCTGAGAGGCCAAACATGTGAAAGATGCTCCTAGAAGTGCTTCTGATTGAAATGTCAAAAATTACTTGAAATTACTTTCCAACATGATATTCCCATTAAAAATGTCCAGTTTGATTACTGAACTTGAATAATCAGTACAGAAGAGAAATTTTTTTTTTGGTCATTACAATAGCCTTCACAACCATAACTGCTATAGCATCAGTTAGGTTATCACATTCAGTCAAAATTAGATTAAATGGCTCTAAAAAGTTTAGATACTTGTTTTCCTTATGAATTTTTTTACTAATTTGCAAACCTGCAACAGCTTTGATTACTCAACCACTGACCAATTGCCTTCAGGTCTCCCTGTGTTAGGCCATTTACATAAACGCAGTTACTAGTCTTCAAGGAGTAGTGAGTTAGTTTTCAGAAGACCTAAAGTGAAATAATATGTAACTCACTCTTTACCAGATGCACCTTTCTCCTAGCAGACTTCCCCAACCCATTCCAGAAGCACAGCTATAATGGTACAGCTATAATGATGGCTGACTGCTGTGCAGAGCCTCCCTCTGGAGACCAGCATGCATTCCTGGTGGAACAGTAGCTTCCCACCCTCACAAGGGTTTACTACTCTTAGGTTCATGCCTTAAGAAAGACTCCCTAAAAGATTGTTCAATTTTAATTACATTATGTAATGCAAACATTCTAACAACCATTATTTGGACAGATGCTATTCCAAGGTCTCTGTAACACAGTTGTCAGGAAGGAAGGAAGGAAGGAAGGAAGGAAGGAAGGAAGGAAGGAAGAAAGAGAGACAGAAAATTTAAAAGTGATGTTACAGCTAATGTCTTCCTACAGTGTTCATCACCACTACACACAGTAGTAACATCTTGTCATTCCTACTATATCACCTACCATGAAATACAACTGATAGATAATTTTTTTACCTTTTATTATGTTTGCATATAGAATGTATCTACTTCTTTTTCTGAAATTAATATTCAAAATCAATATGCATTGTGGAATGAGTGCACAGCACCAGGGACTGTCAAATCTCAAACTGCTCACATGGCCTACCCTAGTCTTGTTAGCAATTTACTTAATCACACTGTAAGAATCTTGGTTTCACAGACTTCTTTGTAACTGGTCATTTTTGTGAGGGATAAGGTAGCTTTTCTGAAATTTTTCTCCCATTTTCTAAAGTTCTGTCTGCCCTTATCCTGCAGGCAAAAGGCTCTAAAACACTCTTTCCTTTTCTTAACTTTACAGCACAGTTTAAAGTAAAAGAAGAAAAGGGCAGAAATAGGTACTCTCCTGTTGATAAAATGTCATTTCAGAAGTCTTTCTGTGCTTCCTACTTTAGTCTGCCCCACAACAGTTCACCAACTTTGCCTGAAGTTTTTTAAATAGTCTAGAAAGAAGCATGGAAGTTGAAAAGTACCATTCTGCATTCTTAGAGCTGATCACCACAAAAAGCGATGTTAAATTCCATCTCTTCTTGTCATACATGGAGAGTTGAAGTCACAGTAACACTTCAGATTAGAAAGCAAAACTTAACCCCATAGGATTTCTAGACTGAAGGTGCTCAAGTGTATTTATATTCTGACCAATTAATCTATAAATATATTTTCAAGGCTTGCCACTCAGAGAAGAACTTACAAAGAATCTCTTGCATGCTCTAGTAATGCTGAGCAGTGCTGGAGGGGAGCATAATTTGGCACATCCATCAGATGGACAAATATTAGACAGGTATTTACAAATAATCTTACAAGTTTTACCATTCACGAGTAGGCAGGAAGACATCTGATTAAGAAGTGTATTTATTCTATCATAAAATCCACTGTGTAAAAAGATTACAGCCATTTCATCAGCCAAACATCATTTTTCCTGTCTACTCTACACCTCTCTGTATTCTTAAGACTTAACAAAGTCTAAGGTAACCAAAACTCTGGCTTGTGCAATGAACTAGCTCAGACTGACACCATGTTGTATTTCAGGCTGGAGACACCTGCCAATACCCCCTCACCGCACATGCACACTATCATTACTCTTACCTAAAAGGTGCTGCTGCTTCATCAACTCCTTGGTTCTTGATGCTGAAGTGCAAAGATGAGTCAATCCCCAGTGTAGAAGAACCTTTGATACCTGACTAGGATTCGTAAAACAGGTCAGAGGATTTAAAGCCTTTTTCCAGCTATGTATCAAATACCACCCAGACTCCTTTGGAAATGTCAGATTAGCAGTCTCATGCTAGATCCAGCATTGAAAGAGGAATAATCTGATTTAACACAGGGTCTAAGCTACAGAAGACTTTATTAGTCAGAAGCACATCTCACATGCAATCAAGAAACAAACAGGATGCCAGTGCAATCTCTGGAGAACAAATATCAATGCTGCTCCCACTAACCAGGTACATTACTACTTGCTGAACCCTGAGACACCTTTAGGGACTCATTGCAGCCAAGCAAACCAGAGGTAGCAGAGGTTTAGACAGTGCCAAGAGGTCTTGCACCTGAATGAAGATTTTGGCACAGCTGTGTCTAATAGGGAAGGGAAAGGACATGCTTGGGCAGTTCAAGTATCCCACCCTGCACAAACAGCCAAGCTCTAAAAGGACATCTATGTTTATGAATCTGAGTAACAAAACACAGGCACTTCCATCCAAGTAATGGTAGCCCTGAATCTGCAGACTGTGAACCCTAAGGGCAAGCACACTAGTACATCTGCCACACCTGAGTTTTCTTTTTTTTTTTTTCTCTCTACCTTTTTAAATGGTATCCACCATTGGGGGTCTTGACCCTTTAAAAAGAAGACATGATAACTAGATGCTAAAGGCTGATCTGAAGGTGTTGAGCTCCCACTTCAATAAGCTGCCCAAGAGGAAAACAAACAGAAAAGGAGCTTTCTGAAAAATAAAAACTGTCCTATCTCCCAGTTTTTGGTAGTGAACACTGGACCCAATAAGGTTTACATAAAAAACAATCAAATCCTTAATTTCTACCTGTCTCTGAATAATGCATTTGCATTGTGTAAACACTAGACATCACTCTGTGCTTTACCACTTCATTCATGAGAATAACAACTGTGAAGATATAGCCTTTTCTTTCTGCCTTTTTCATACACACACCTACAAACGCAGAAATACACACACACATGCACACATATAAACAAATACGTGCAGGTATCCAGCCACATAAAAATTCACAGTAAGGCTCACAATCAAACGGAAAATTTGCAAATGCTCTAAATGTAACATGCAGGCTAACTAGACATACAACAAAAGACTTCTGAACCTTTATCAAATACAAATTAACAGGAATACATTTGAATTGTTAAGACGAACATTGCCTTTCAAATAGATTCAGAACTATTTCCTCCTTAGCATAAAGACGGGAAAAATATTGTCGCAGCTCCACCTAGTGGAAAAGGGAGGAAAATACAGTGACAAAGCACAGTCCCGGCGGGCCGCGACCCCTCAGGGAACTGAGCGGGGGCAGCGGGAGCGCCCGACCCCGGCCTCGGGGGAGGCAGCGCCGCACTCCCCGGTGGCACCAGCCCTGAAGGCTGCTCCCTCTCACTGGGTGCCCGGACCGGTCTTATGTTTATATATGTTCCGAATTTTCCTATGACCTCTGCCAAATTAAAGGTAAGGGATTTACTGTGTACACATTTTACTGCAGTGTTAATTTGTGCTTCTCTGATACATTTAATTAACTTCTTTCCAAATATTAACATGGCAGTATTGTACACGTAGCTAGACGTGAGTGAATCCAGAGGATGAGTACTGAAGTCTCTCTATGCCTCAGTTTCTTTACCTTTGCCTGACATTTCCAAGTTGACAAAATACAACAATCATGATGTCATACAAATGCACCATCCCTTCATGGCAGCCACTGAAGATAAGACCTGTAGAAGAACTGTAGGCAGGAACAAACAGAACAAAAAGAACACCACAAACCCTTTCAATGTGTGTAGGGATTACACTCTGCAGCAGTCCTCTTTTCTGAAAGGCAGTGAATGCAATGGAATGCTCTTAGCTGAAACCCTTGATTTATTTTATTTTTATTATTCACTTTTCAAACATTTTCTTACTGTTTCTTTTATGAGCAGCCTGTGTTTCATTGTGGCTCATTAAAAGGATCCATCTTTTAAAAAGTCAAGCACTATGTTAAGGTCTACTGTGTGAGCAACAGCTTTTGCTTCTGGCTTTTTTTACCAAGTTGCTCCACTACTCAGTTTCTCTGCTCTGCATGTGACAGCCAGAACTGACCTTACATTTTGCAGGGCTCTGAACCACTGGCTCCAAAGACCAGGGCTTGAATAGCCAGCACTCCAGCCCTGCTGCCAGAGGGGCAATCTGACACTGAGCTGTTTCCTCCTGCTAGAGGAGGCAATATAAAAGAGAGACCTGTGAACAGAAGAGGTAGTAATAGACAACAGACTGCAGATGAGTAGGGCTATACTGCTTCTGCTTAAGTATAGCATAGCCACAGATTAACTTTAATTTAAAGCAGCAGTATAAATAATTTCTTCATACAAATAATTTCATTCATTCCAAAATATGTGGTATGCGTTCTGTACAGTAAAGACAATAATTGCAATTTTGTGCAAATTCTTACAAAAATGATTGGTACTGTATGGGGTAAAAATGAAAAGAGAAAAACCTTACAGCATGTGGTTTAAATAGTGAAAATATTTAGTCAGATGTTGAAATTGGAGCTTTCAAGTATTCCAGCTAATGGGACAGTTCACAGACTTTAATTCAGTACATGAATATATGTTTGCAGAATAGATTACACATAAACAACAGAGGGAAGGGGCCTATCCACTAGAATTATTTACTTCAATATTTGTATGTATTCTAGTTTGTTTCTCCTGAGAATGTAAACATTTTTTTCGCCAAGAAGAAACCTGAAAGATGCATAATGATTTCACTAAATTCATGTTAACTATACAGGATAAATTAAGCAGAAAACATAAAGGCCAAACACTGTACACAGTAATTAAGCTCAATATTACAGGGCTGTACTGTAATAATTACAGCCAGCATTGCATGCACACTCTGATAATTCACTTAAATTGTCTTCAGAACATGCCAAGAAAATCTCCTTTACCCAGACAGAAAAAAAAGATTAAAAAAAAAAAAAAAGATGGAAAGAAAAGCAGATTTGTACTTTTCATTTTGAAAACTATCATTTTTTTCCTTCCCTATCTTGTCTCTTCCGGAAAAAAAAAGCCCTAAATATAAATAGAGCATTTCTGTTGTCTTTCTACTAAAGCTTTTAAATTTAAGGAATAATAGATGCCTGTCTAGACAACCCTAAAATTGTTTTAGTTACTGATGTATGGATGACTGATAAATGTCATCTTTTCTTCCTGCAGTGCATTTTGCATCCAGTCTAGTGACATTTGTCTATAGCTGACCTGAGTCTGCATTTTTCATTTGCATTAAGCATTTAAATTTTATAACTCTGAAGCTTCAGGATTCACTGTTTACCAGAAAATACAATACGATTCCCTCCTCCCCCTTCCACCCCAAAGGAGAGATGCTTTCTTTGCTTGTCACATGGCCATTTTTAATTAAACCAGCAGGGAAGATTCTAATCAGACAAAGGCAATGGAATTTGCTTCATACCTTTCCAAGTGAAATAATTATTAATTCCCTAGTTTCACATTTCTCATACAGATAAAATGAAATATGTAGCATGGGCAATGAAAGGAGGTTTTTATTTAAATATAGACAGTTTTTTTGAAACAATGTAAAAAACATTGAAGTATTTCATGGTAAGTTACAAATCTATAGAGATGCAAGAAATTAATAGGTTTTCCACTTGCTTTTAAAATATGCTTTATGATATTAACATCATTAAGCATGTGATTGCAAGATGGTAGAATTACTTCAGACAGAGATTTCCACTGCAAAACAGATCACTGTATTTTTACACACTTCTACTGAGAAATGTTTATTGTTGCCTACTTTGTAATACAGATGGTTCCAATATTTTCCTGTGTGTGAACTGTACTCTCCAAGCCACCATTGCTCAAATAAGGTATGGTTTTTGCAATACATCACCTCAGAGAACTGAACACAACCAGAAGTCTTTGCAACTTATAAACAGTCACCCTGATTTTGAGCATGACTTGTTTTGTAAAAAACATGCAAATCTGGGACTGCAGCGAGCTTTCGCTGTTCACAGTTATGGCAGGCTTTAAAGCTTTGGGCTTAAAAAGTCACCAAAAAATAATTTCACAGAAATTTTTGCTTTCTGTTAACATTGTTGTGACAAAAACATTCAGTACCATTAATTGCAGGTTTTTCCTACCAGTGCTTTCATAAATGTTACCAATGTAAAAGCTGGAGGAACTGCTTTGCTCTTTTGTTGAACTAACAACAGAATGGCTTGGGTTGAAGCAATGGAGACCTAAAGCACGTGTCCAACTTTACATACATGAATAGTGCCATTGAGGCCAATGGATTTGCATACTTCCCATTAAGGGTGCACATTAGTAGTCCACAATAGACTTTTTGTTCTACTATTAAAGCTACATGAGGGTATCTGCCCACTACAAAGCCCTTGGGCAAACACTTTGCCACACTGCTTGGCACCAGCACAGTTACTCACAGCTTTGGGAAAGTCTCACTCCATATACTGTTTTCTTTGACAGAATTAGAAATAGGTTTCTCTTTGGTATAAGGCTATCAGGACTGTTCTTCTGATACAAGGAAAGGCAACTGTTTCTCTTACACCTTCCCTACCTTTGGCAGAAGTGCATCAACGTAAGACAGAAGCAGGGGCTTATACAAGCACTTATGTTGGCCAAATCTCACCCTCCCTGGTAGGATACTCCCTGTAGCATAGGCAAATTTTCTTTTGGCAGCTTTTTTTCAAACTATACCTCGTTTGCTTTCCATGTGACAGAGCTGGCTTTAATATTTTTCATCTCTTCACCACAAACCAGCAGAGAAAACGGACAACCATCATACACTCCCAGCAATTACAGTGACAGCAGGAAAAAAGAGTTTGGGACATGTATTTTTCTACTAACCACTGTTGCTGAAATTACAGCTAGATACTAGCAAACAGAACAAAGTGGAAATTATTGATGTACATTTTTAATAAGCATAGAGGGTACAATTTTAAAATGGGATTTTTCACCTGGCCTAGTCAAACAATCCCACCCTCCAAAAAAAAAAAGTTCTTTTGAAATAGCATCAAGAAAGCATATTCTGTGAGCTCAGAGGAAGTTGTAGCAAAAGGAAAACAGAAAACAGTTAACCTTCACCTTGTATATAAATAAGTGAAACAGATGTAAAAGTAAGTGTACATTTGGAACCTACTGACCCAGAACACCAGAGCTGAACCTTTGTTTTCTCTCCTCTCCGACTCCATCCTGTGATTTTTGCTCACGGGGCACAGAAGACAGAGTAGTTTTGGTTTTAGGCAGGATTCACCATGAGAAACATTTCTGCTTTGTCTTCTAGTGCATCTCCTTTCCTCAGAAGAGGTGAGGAACGGTGTTATTTAGGACAACATCCAGTATTCGGGCAATCTAAGCTATCTGGTATTCTTAAATGCAGGGATCAGGTATTGCCAGACCTGAAGGAAAAACAAACAAACAAACCAATAACACAAAAGCACTCAAGGATTGGCCTAAGTAGTCTCTCAACAACATTCAGCAGTCTGTGATAGCGAAGAGGAGAAAAAAAAAAACAAAACACCCCACAGATACATGTGAAAGAGAAAAGATAAAAGGAGGCCTGAATGAAGAAAAATTGTTATTTCTTAACTGAGCTGTGGATTAGGAGGAGGAAAGGGGTTCTGACATGGCCTGCAGCTCTTTATTTATAAGAAGATCCTTCCAGTGATCTGAATCGACATCAGATGGGAGCACAGAGCTGCTCTTCATCTGTTTTCAGCACTCCAGCTCCTATGCAAACTTATGGAGATACTAAGTGCAAATTTGTTTGAAAAGGCTTGTTATCAAAGGATTGGAACAGATTTTATTTCAACGCTTCATGCAGAATTTTTAAATTCAATGCTAGGAAACACACTAGAGGTTTGCAGGCTTCTCAGGAATGAAGCTCTCTTATAGTAAGTTCTCTTATAAGTTCAGATGTACTATATACATCAAGGTCCCAATCATGCAGTTAAGTCTCTGTGAGTAGCCTTTTGCAGTCCATCACAACTTCAGGAATGCAGAGACCTGTGGAAGGATGAAAAGCGCAGCAAGAACAGTTCAGACGCTGATTTGGTTTCCAAAGTAGGAGGTCTACATAAAATAAATAAAAAAATAATTATAAATACACATTTATTTTTATATATAATTTACACATTTTACAATTCTTTTTATAATAAACACAATTTATTTTTATATATAAGTACATATAAATGCATATATACTCTAGCCAACAGAAAACTGGAAAAGCTCTTTCAAGCGTGCATTTATTTCCTTTCATTTTGGAAAGTCTTCTCAAAATCTTCTTTCCTCTTAAAAGGACTAAGTGTGTATTTTTCTTTGAGTCTGATCCACTCTACATTGCAAATAAAAAATCTTTAATTTGCAAAAAAATTGAAAATTGTCTTCCTGTGACATAAAAATTCTCTCTCCATAAGAGCAGACCCTTATCCAAAGGCTTAGGTTTTAGGATCAATCTTGTACGTAATATTTCTTAAAGAACGGTTGTGTTAAAATGAAACTGAAAGCACCTTTATAGCTTTAAGGATCTGGTTTTATATCATTGACACAGGCAGAAAACTGTCCTTCTGAAACTGCTTGTGTTACATCAGTACAAAACTGACCCAAACTTGATCATTCAAGCTTTATGAGGAGAAATGGAGTAAGTGTGCATCCTCCTACAGAGGGGCAGATTATTCCCTTTCCTTGGGCTTCTTTATTGTTGTTCTGACTCCTGAAGGAGAAAATTATTAGGACTGTCCTCTGTACATCCCTCTGTTTATCATTTTTATTTGTTTATTTCTCTATTTTTAAGCCATCTCTCTATCTATCGCCTTCATAATAACAATAGGGTTTGCTTGACACCTACAGAGAGATTCTTCATGAATTTCTGCATACCATGCATCCATTTATGTATATAGTGTGACATTTAAATACAGAAATAATGACATGCTAGATTGGAGAAGATTGCATCCACCAAATATTTGCCTGGGAGAGATAGGAGGCTAGATAGATGGAAGTTTGGAAATGACATTAAAGGAAGGACAGGTTGCAAATTGCTTGATCGATACAGTGGAGCAATGGAGAGAAGAACTGAAAAAGTCTATATCCTATAGGAATAAGGAAGAATATGGGTCAGTGATGAGAATTCAATTGCCATAATAAAAGAGATGAAAATGGAAAAGCACAACTTTCATGCAGGGGCAATAATTGCCCTTGCATCCAATGGCTAGTGCTTGAAATAAAAAACAAAGCTATAAAAGCAGAAAAATAACATGAAAAATAATAATGAGCTGTTGGGTCCCACTGTGTGTGACTGCTCCCTCTGTATCCATTCTGCCTCTGCAAATCTCTGCCTGTGCCCAAACACATTTCTGGAGCTGGTCCACACAGTTTTTATGACCTGCTTCTAACAGTGCTAATATTTAGTAGACATCTGCAGTCAACTATTGTTTATATTCAGGGATCTCCAAGGTCTGTGGAAATGGCATGGATTAGATGTTCTCTGTTTGCAAATGGGGAAACTGAGGCCTACAGAAGGCAGAATTTGCATATGATCCCATGGGGACCCAGTGACAGGGAGGAAAAGCTGCTGTGGAAGCCTCCTTAACAGTGGACTATATTCAAGCCCTCTCTCTAGTGACCAGCCAAGTTTCTGTCACCAAAAGTGAAGGTCCTAGGAGGGTTTTCTGACATAAGGTAAAAAGAAGAGCACACAGTACTTCCTTGGAGAGAAGGCACAGTGCCCCTTGGATCTGGTGTGCAAAAGACACAATCCTTATCTACAGCTGAGTGTCCTTACCCTTCCCTGCTTTTTGACCCCACTGTTACCTGTGTCCTGTAATGTAGGGTCTCATGTAGCATAGTCTCTACAGCCAAAGCAGTGAAAATGTGAGAGTTCTGTCCAGAAACACAATTTGATCTTTCAACTCCTAGTGCCAGACACTGTTCTTTTCTCCTTCAGAAATTCCTATGCATCCCCCACGCTCAACTGCATGACTGTAACACGTCGTATGAATCAGATGTATAAAACACGAGTCTCCCCTCTCAGCATGGGAGACTGTTGGTACAGACTCCATTACAATACAGCGTCAGTTACAATAGTTTTCATGTTCATCATATCAAGTTCAGACCTTCATAATTCCTGACATACATATTTTGTGGGCTGAAATTACCTGGGTGTAGATTTTTCCTAAAATGGAATTATTTAGATAGCTAAAGTTTTTCCAGCTATTCCCAAGTGTTAGCAGAAAGACACATCAACAGGAAAAAAAAAAGTCCTGAAAATGTAAATGTCAAAGAGATTCAGAAACAAAATAGTTCTCAATAAAAGCTGAATTTTGGCTAAAGTAAGGAACAGTGTACAGATTAGTCCCCAAACTGCACATTAAAAAAATAATAACCTTTTAAATTGTGTATTGGTTATATTGAGGGGGTGGGAGGTCCCTTTAAAAAAAAGCCTATAATGCATAAAATGTTCACACTAATGAATCTTCCATGTTACCTTATAAAAGATGATAAAGGATGTTTTACCATGTAAAAGAAGATAAAGGATGCTATACTGAATGAGATTCACCAGTCTCATGTGATATCCTGATAGTAATTTTTTACTTACTATAAATCCCTTCCTTTCCAAAGGATGCAGTTAAGGCCTTCCACAAAGTTTTAAGATGCAGTTTTTATGTGAAACTAGTGACTTTGGAGTTCTCAATTTCAAAAATGTTGAAGAGATGAAAGAAGTTAAAGAAATTAGTTTTAAAGGTTGTCTGGAAGTTTTGTGTAGGTCAGCCAGGGAAAAGATATTAAATTACTATTTTGGTCTAATTCCTATGGCTTTGTTCTCAGTTGTCTTTTACTTCTTATTGTCAAATGTGCTTCATCATAATAAGCAAGAGGCGTATAAAATGCTGTCAAGTTGAGTTAAAAAATATTTACAATTATTTTGCACTGGTATAAACAGCTAAATGAAGTTCAATGCAACAGGGAACTAGACCCCTATCTCTATCTTCAAGAGCCCCTATCAAAGCGTGCATTGCACAAAACTTCTGTTTATTTTGGACACACTGTAAAAAGCAAGGACAAAGGTCAAGTGACTCTAGTCAGCCAGAAAATGGGATTGCCCTTTAAAACTATGCTTTCATGAATTATTGCTTTCACAGTCCTTTGTTTCCTATCTGAAACAAGTCTGTAGCATCTGCCTATGGCTTTAATTTGCACTTGAACTGGTTCTGCATGCTAGTAGCACAATGTTTTTGGTAGCAGTCCAGAAAACCTAAAAGCCTGATTACAGGTGACTCCACAATCCCTCATTATTTTCATCACCAATACATGCTCAGTTCTGTTGAGTTGTGGAGGCTTTATTTTGATGGGGTTTTATGCAATAATATCAACCTTGTTTCTCTCCCCTCAGCTTAGAAGGATGGTCAAGGAACTCTACTTTCACCTCCCCAGGACATAGGAAAATCAAGTTGCTTGCTCCCAGCAAAGGAGGATGTGTTAGTGCCATGGCAGTAAAGTCAATGGAAAGCTTTCCACCGGCTCCAAAGGGGTATGGATCCCATAGCTCTGTCTTGGTTCTTAAATATCTTTAATAGCATTGCATGGTAACTAGCAAAGCCTTCAAATAGCATTTAAAGAAGTAAGATTTGATTATATTTTGTTCGGTGAGAACTATGCAGCCTTCTTACAACTCAAATATGAGTTAATGTCACTTCACAGAAAAAGAAGGAAACCAGATCATTTGAATTACAAGATTGTTGATGGATTAATCTGTGACAGAAGAAAGTGAAAGTGAGGTGGTGACAAGGGGATTAGTAAACAAGATGCAGTAAGAATGCTAGGAGAGCTGCTCTTGCTTTACAAATACACCAGAATTTTTGAAGATATTGCTAGCATGACAGATAAAGGGAATGTAGCTCCATTATATATTCAAATTTTCCAGGCATTTGAAAAGATACTGCACAAATGGCTTATTTGGAAAATAAAAGCCCATGTGATGAAGAGGAAGCTGCAAAATGAATTAAAATGTAAGAAGAAAGGAGGGGGAGGAAAGGAATAATGAATGTAATACACTTAAAATGAAAGGTATTCTCCTGAGAAGTATCACAGACCTTTGCAGGCTTAAGCCAGGGCACCTGCAGCTTGTTATTTAATCTATGTAACGCTTTGCTTATAGATTCTTATTTGACTGAATTGATGAAAATACTTTATGGGAATGCTGATGTAAAAATATTTTCTTACCTTATTTATAGTATTTATACTATATTTAAAGTATGAAACTCCTTCCCTGATATCACAGAGATGGAAGAAGAGATTAACCTTATTACAAAACTTAAATGTTATGGGCTTAACTGTTACAGAAATTACTTTTCTGTGGTACCTCTGTTACGGCTCATCTTACGCTGAACACCTGGAACCTCTAGAAAAGAAATGCCTAGTGGAGTCTGTAACCCAGAGGTGTTTCTTCTTAATTTGTTTCTCATTTCATCCTTTATGAATCACTGACTCACTACCTTCATACACTACTGTGTTACTAGATGTTCATGCACAGAAATTACATGGTCTCATTAATCTTGTTCCTGCAATTTTATAATTACATTTGTAACATGTGAGAAGCACTAATATGCCATTTTTATGAACAAGGAAAAAAAGAAAAGGAAAAGCTTCAAGGATTGGCCTCTTAAAAGTAACAAGATGCAGTATTGCAAAATTTAGGCCATCACCTAATGGAATCCTCAGTTATTAACCCCAGTGAGACTCGCAAACCAAAGCTGGTTTACCCTTTGCAAAGAAAATGACAGAAAGAACATAGACTAAGCTGAAGTTTAAATCACTCATACAGAGATAGGAGATCCACATTCAAGTTCTGCCTCTGCTGGAGCTAGACCAAGAATTTTCAGCATAGCTCTTCTGTTTTCCATGTGAGTACCTTAGTCGTAAAATACTTAGCTTTCTAGTGAAGTGAAAATTTATCTTACTAGAGTTACTTCATCCCTTATAAATGATCTAGTAAGGAAAGAGGGAATGTCTCTTTAATCCAGCTATTTTCATCTATCACATGGAAGGTCCTGTGTTAGCTCACTGCCATGAAAAAAGCAGAACAGGGATCTTCATCCAGTTTCCCTCACACCCAAGGGAAGTGATCTTAGCACTTACTCTTGTGTTGGATGCACGAGTGAAAAACATTGTTCAAGAAACATCTATTTCAGATGCATGCTTCATCAGCTCTCATTCTAAGCAATATGCGTGTTCTGGGGGTGTTAGCTCTTAGGTAGCTCTATCCATATTCTCCTACAGAGCCTTAGACTTTAGATATTGAGGATGGTATTCAAGAACTATCTAACGACTATTTTGAGGAACCTAAGAACTACCTAGGCCAAGAGATTTGCCAAAAGACACACAAGAAAAAAATGGAGAAACAGAACCCATTGGTCATAAATCCATAACCTATGTATGAGACTTTCTCTTTCTAAAAAGGAAAAAAGGAGAACTTGTAATGGCATCTCCTGTGATTGGTCACAATGCATTTTGTCTCATGCCACTTCAAAATTTTGGTATTCTACCATCTTTTCACATTTGCTAGGTATTTTTATCTCTTTTGTAGACATAGTTTTGAAGAAAAAGCTGTAATTGAACAATATAGTGAAGTTGTTTTAGGAGTGGTACTTGTAGAGAAGGACAGTTCAGAGGCTGGACTCTGAGTCAGGTTTAGTGTGGTTTCCTAAGTGGGCTGGAACTTTCTACTTGAATGCCATCCTCGCATTTCAAGCTACATTGTTGCAGGTGTGATCAGCAGAGGTGATTAAATCCTTTGGGGTCTGATCCAATAGAAAAACTCCATTGACTTTAACAAAGCTGGGACAGACATTACATAAATAAGAAAAACACATGCTGTCAAGGATGTTCTTGCCAGCCCAATTCAAAATAAATAATTTTACATATACTCAAATTTAAACTCATACTTAGTTCTTCTCAAATCAAATATTGCATGCAGATACAAAGAAATTTCTTGGAAGGAAAGTTATGGCTACAGTAAATTTTGAATATGTCCAATATTAAGGTATGCTGCTTGCTTAGGGCATCTAGACTTCAGTTTTTCTCCAGAATGAATCATATAAACTCTTTTTTGTTGATATCCAGGTATCTACAAAATCCTTTGGAGGACACGAAATTATGGAAGCAATTTGGCTTAGAAATCACTAAGAGAGAATCTGGTATGAGAGACTGAGGTTCTTAATACATTTTCTATTGGTTTGTATAATTGGAATAGGATATGCTGTTACTTTGGATGGATTCTTAAAAATTTCTGAGTTTTAGCTTGAAAATTCATGAATCAAAGTACATAGACCCTATGTGGGCATACTTAAATTCATACTCTACTTCCAAACAAACATGCCTGTATGTGAGAGAAAGAGACAAAAAAAATATGGTCCACAGTGAGCAGTTAACATGCATTCAAATGGCTATTTACTGTGACCATTAGTGACTGGAAAACATGATTTCAGTCTGCTACTGACAACTATATTAAAACCAATAATACTCTCTTGGCCATGAATTAAATAGCAAAATAAACTGCAAAACAGCAGTTGGAAAGAGAACAAAAATATCAGGAAAGGAACAGATGTGAAGTGAATTCTAGGGACAACAGGATAATTCAGAAGATATTTCTGATCTGTTCTGCCTACTCTCTTTGAATTTCCTGATCTGTCTTCAAGGTCACTTATGTGTAATGTCAAAAGGATTGCACTTGGTTTAATGAAGGCTATCACACTCAACAGCACGGTTTGAAGAAGAGTCACAGCCTCAATGCAAACTAAAGATGGATAATATTGTTAACTATTATTTTTGCCTAGAAATTCAGAAGGAACAAAAACTCCAATAAAACTCAGAATCGGACTAGCAGAAAAACAACCCTCAGGCTGCATGTGTTGGATAGCACAAGCTGTATTTTGATTCTTTCCTTGTGTCTCTCCCCTTTCCAATTCAAGAAAGCCTCAAGGTGACATGGTTGAAGACAGGTTCAGGAGTAATGTAGCATAGCTTTGCATAGGTGTCCAGAAATCCACTTGGGGAAGACTGAAAACTTTCGGGAAGGCAGAGCAAACCCACCATGGAAGAACTGGCAGGAAACTATCCACCCATAGGCTTTCCCATTACAGCCTCATTAATGAAAGAATGAAACAAAGAGCAGGTGTTGGTTGTGGGTTTTACCCTGTTCTGGGTTGCTGGATTTGCATTTGATGCTCTTGGCCATGACGCGTTTATGACGTGTTATAGTCTACTGGCATCTTAAGAAAGAGAACCCAAACATCAGGCCTATCAAAGCTCTTTTGTAACAAACTGCAAATGCACACAGTAAGACAGAAGGTGTATCAGTTTCATCAGCATTTATTTTGGAATGTGGGGAGTTTAGTAGGTATGGAATGACTTTGTTGATAGGGAAAAAACTAATTACTGAATAGATAGAAATAAAATTGGCTAATTTTCACATCAGTATAGATGCAAAATTGTTTATGCTGGCTTATTGTTACAGGGAGGTGTTAGCTGTCAGATCCTATTGATTTTAGCTTAGATGTCTTAATTAGTCAATCCTATTGATTTCAATGAGGATGTCATGAAAAGTAATTAGCCTACATTCAGCATAGTCATTTTTCTATTTTAACATCTCTTTCAGAAAGCAGACTTCTAAAATTGCTAACGGCACTAACACTAAGAAGGCAGCCAGATTATTTGGTTTAAGAGTCAGACTAGACTCCTAAGACCACTTATCATCATTTTGGCAGTTTTTGAAACAGACCACCAGAGCTACACTCAAAACTGTCAAAAAAAGTTGTGTTTCAATACTGCTTCTTCCCCAAGGCCTGATTATGGTTTGGTATTCTTAACTTACTTATTGAATTTTCCCTCAAGTAATCTTTGTGCCTGAAAATTGTTGAGCTGTTCCATCATATTAGCAAGAAGTGCTTGTTCTAGTATAGTACAACAAGGACAACAAAGCTCAACCAGTGTTATGTCACTTCATTCATTTTTCACCTCCTTTCGCTTCTGTATTTCATCTCTGACAAGATCTTTTCTATGTCTTTGCATGATCAAAGTCAGGAAAGTTAGTACTGAATATAGGTCAAAGAATCTTTTTATCTAAAAAGCTTACATTTGGTTAAAACCAATATACATATTTTATAAAACATTTCTGTTTGGTCTCAAGTGTTGTTTGGGTCATTCTTTAATTTAAAATTAATCACATTTTACAGACAGAAGAGCCCAAGTAAATGTATTAATTCATGAAAAAATACTAACTATACTTGAATGTGAGTATATTTGTCCAGACCATAAGAAAAGTTCTCCAGAACTAAGACAGCGAAATCATTTCTTCTGCTGCTTTTATTTAAATAATAGAAAAAGGAACAAATTAAGAAAAAGAGCAGAAAATAAAGACAGCAACTCTTTGTGAAAAGTATCTAAGATTACTAGGAAGTCTTTTTTATGTACAGAACTAGAGCACAAAATTTTGACCACACAATGGTCCTATCTGTGTGACTCTGCCTTTGCAAGTAAGGTTAACACATCTTTTCAGTTTTTCTCTTTTAATAAGCCTGCCCAAAAGTCTTCCAACTAAGGCCAGTTGTATATCAGTAGTTTTCCGCTGTGAATACCAAAAGCAGGCCCTGAGTTTTAGGAGTTGAGTAGAATATTTTAGAGGTTAGGAATACTAGTTTTGGAAGAAGAACTGCATGTAGGTTATGAATAAATATTACACATAAAAATCAGCATGTAATGAAGTTGGGTGATAAACAATGGAGTCCAGTTTCAGAGGAAATTTCAGACTTCAGGAAAAGTTCCATACTTCCTTGTCCATTCTTGAATTATTTTTTTCTCACATAATTCTGGGATTGGAGAAAGTAAAAGAGAATATAAAATGGGCATGCAGAAATCGGAGAAAAATTTTTTTGACAGGTTGGCTCACTGCAACAGACTGTTCTCTGCATAGCCATGAGGCTCCCTGGTTGTTATCTGATCAGTCCTTGGAGCCTCATTGAAATAAAACCTCATCCTTCTTATTAGTCCAGAAGTAGCACTGATGAGCTGCAAGGGTGCTTCACATACTCTTCTTGCAGTGTTACGTGCTTGTTTTGAGAAGTAGTGAAACAGTTTAAAGAGATTCCGTGTATCTTATATCCAGGACATTGTGATCTTGTGCACGTACCCTGCTTTCACAGAAAAATAATACTATTTTTGAAATAATTTATACAGAAGACTGAATTGATGGTAGTTCATGGTCTAAGTTCCAACACTAGAAGAAGAAACACTGTATTAAAACCTTCTTAATTTAGACTAGATTCTGCTACTTTAAGAAGATAACACTTTATTCACGTAGTGGTACTGAATGCATATCAAAGTTTCTGGGAATTGTGGAGTCTACAATATCTGCCAAAACAATGAATATCCTGTGAAACATGTTGGACCTGTTTTATACCAACAGTAATTGTTTGATTCTGTAAACCTGTGCCACATCTATTATAAATACTGGCTTATCACAGAACAGAAATTGATTTCCTGATTTATAAACTTTTATAAATTAGTGTTCAAGCATCATTCATTTCAGTGTTTGAATGTGATGTGTTATATAATTGTATTATTATTTAATTTTATTATAAAATCCAATTTCCTAGCATGGCATATTCCACCTGCACCACATACATATTCTATGTATGTTTTCCTCTTGAAATCAGATGGATTTTGTTTTTCAGACCTGAGCACCCATCTTTCGTTGGGATGGGCAGGACTGGTACAAGAAGTAGCAGTACCACAGTATCTCAGAAGATAAGATAAAAAAACCAACAAACAAAAAACCACACCCAACCCTGAAAATACATCTGGGAATCCAGTTCTGACATATATCTATAAGAACTAGGGGTTTTTTGGATTTTACAATTTGATAATCGATAAGTTTATTTTGTGGCACTTTTTCTGAAGGCCATTTTAGAATCTTAGTATATTTGTACTCTATTTCTATATCAGCATTTATTTCCACAATTCCTCTGGGAAACCTGTTCCAATGTCTCACCACCCTCACAGGAAGAAATTCCTGTCCAATATCTGATCTAAATCTATACATAACATGTAAAATGATACTGGCCCGTGCAGGGACCAATTTCTTCCTAAAGCTGCTGAAACAGTTGGAATAATTCAATGTATAGTTGACGGAGAACCAAGAAGTTGAATCTGCTAAGAATTCCTAAAACATTATGCCAGTTTTTATGTGAATAAGACAGTTGATCAATGTAATATAAAAGCACTTATAAATAAAATTCATATATGTATGCATCATAATATGTATACTTTATTTAAATAAACTCACAAATATACACATTTTAAATAAAAAAAGATCTGAAACTGTTGCAACAGAATCTTTTCTATCAAAATATATAATTCTGAAGGGTCTGAACATCAATATACATCAGAGTTCAATTCTTTCTAGTAATATGAAGTTGTTTTAACTTCTCTTTTAGATTGCTTTTGTCCCACTAAAATTAATTGGAGCTGTGGGTTATTTTGTGTGCTAATGTGTATAAGGATTATGTGTTAGAAATATGGCATCTTGGTTTCTTATTCACCTCCTATACAAATTTTTGGCCTGTGGAGTTCATATGAAACATTTGGGTTGTGACCTAAGAAAATAGGTTATTAATATCCATCTGACATCTTTTCATGAATAAGTCAAAGATCAAAAGCAGCAAATTTTCCAATCTCCATTTTATCTTTGGTCAGAAAGATACTACGAAAAATAGTCAGTGTCAAAGGTGACACTGAGCTAATGAGCAAATTCAGAAACAAAATACTGTAGGGCTGGAGGCAGGGGCTGTAAGCATCCTGCAGGTCCTGGACTTCCCTAATTATTGCAATTGCATGCAATTTTTAGGAATATATTAAACAAAGTTTCAAACAGGGAAGACTGTGCCTTATATTAGGGCTTATCTAGGGGCTGGTCTCCAGCATGGTCTGACACTCCTTGGCCACTACACTGACATAGCACTGTCCCCTGCCAGCCTGTGGAACCTCCACATGCTGAGTCCTAGAGATAAAAAGTGGACTTCACATGAGATAGGAGGCAAGCATGTTTACAGAAAAAATATCCTGCTCTCATGGACAGTTACTCTTTTTCCTCAGGGAAAACTTTTTTTAGTCTTACTACCACAGGTCCCAAAGATAATAATCACAGTTTTCTTCCTCTTCTCTGCTCCCATTTTCACATCATCAAGGAACATGAGCAGAGTGTTCTTACTTGTCCTTTTAGCTGTGTTAAAATTCACTTCTTCATTCGTATTTCTCTTTTTTGTTTCTTGCTGAGAGAAAAACTGTTTATTGCCTTCACCCTTATAACTTTTGAGTTACTTAATAGACTAAAAAGGTTTTTTTGAAGAACAAATATATTTCTACTTTCCTTTTCTAGTATTTTGTTAGTATTCTCATGAGAACTATAGTATATAAAGCTCTGAGTCATCAGATCACTTATTCCCAGGTTTAAATCTTTTTGAAATAAGCAATTAGGTGGGTGTTCTACTGAGTCAGTTCTTCAATATGTGATTTTCTTTTATGCAAGTGCTGTGGGTTATAATAAAATGAAGGGACCATGAAACTGGTTCAAAATTGTGCATTTAATTTCTGTGATTTTTTTCTTCACTGTGCCTAATGAGATTAATATACCTGTAAGTCTCAATATCATTTTATACAGTTTATTTAGGAGAAAGACATATATTGTCACTTTGTCAGTTGTGTAAGATCTAATACAAAGAACAACAGACTCTCTTGGTTATAGTTCAAGTATCTGCATGTCAGTACGTTAAGCTGATTGACCTCAATGTGTCTATCTTTCAGTTTGTGTAATCTTTATTTTGCTTTGATCACCTCTCTAAGGAACACATATAGACTAAGGTTGTTCAATCTTTTAGCTTTTATGGCCAGATGATCTCCTGACCTCTATCCCCTAGCGGATTCATGATCTATCTGTGGCCCATGCTGTTTCCCAAGGCATATCCAGCTTCCATGAACCCTGGAGGGTCAGATGGACTTTTCCATCAGGAGAAAAAGGGAGAAGATCTGGAGTGCAGTCTCACACTGAAACCCAGAGGCTCACACTGAAGCTCACACTGAAGCTGGCAGAATGCATGAGGCCAAATACAGTATCACACATATTTATTGCGCTGGCCCTAGAAGGTCCGGCTGGAAATAAAGATGTTTCCCAGGCAAGAGAATCTGGCCAAACCTGTAAGGTTTAGGAGATTAGAGTGTCAGTTACTGGTACTGAGGTGGTATTGGATTGTCAGTGTACTAGCACTGGAGTCAAACTGGCTCCAGATAACTCCTTCTCCTGATGCACTTGTATAGACACAACTGACAGAATCACAACAATGCTTTGCTTCCACTGGGCACTTGCTTTTTTCCATGGACAATTTTGCCTCATATGAGTCATATCAGCTGCACCAACTACTCTTTCTATAGTAATAAGGGAATTAAATATACTCTTTCTACTCTTTCTATAGTAATAAGGGAATTAAAAAAAAAACCAAACCCCTCATCCAACTCAAAGCTAAATTCAGTGTTCAGGAAGCTTCAAGTCAGATCTTGAACAGGGTTTCACATATCCAGTCAATCCTTTCTTCAAGGCTAAAAGTTGACTTTCCTTTCTGAAGAAATTCATTACGGAAATGCATTTCTAGTTAGTCCCTTGAGGCTTTCTGTCTAGTTACTTCAACAAGTGTCCCCTTGGTACTTCTGGACATTCACTGAATGCCACTGTGGGTGTCTCCCTGCAATCTGAGGTTTTGCAGAAAGCTAGTTTAGTAGTATCACACTTTATCACCATTTGAGGCACCAATGCAAACCTGTCCTCTGGGAAAAAATAAGTACTGGAAAGAAAAGGATCTGTGCCAAACATTTTGAGGCACAAATGAATGCCTGTAAATATGTAGTGCCCAAATATAAAGAAGTGTTTTAAGATACATTAAATGATACAGAAAAAAAAATAATGGAAAGAAAGAAGGGATTCTTTCAGTCAGTATATACTTACTGGAAACACAGACACACCAGTAAATTGAATGTTCGTTGGAGTGACTCTGGCAGGAACCCTTTTAAATCTCCTTCTTTTTCCTTTGTTACCTCACCTTTCAAGTATTCTGGGATTTAGTAAATAATTAAGAAGAAGGCCATATACTGTTGTATGCTATTTTTTTATTACTAGCATGAGCTAGGTCATTTGAACAAGTAATTCACTGGGAACAAATTGTTCCTAGTTTGTCCTAGGTTCTGCTTTCTGGCCGTTTTCATTGATACCCTGAACCATTTCATAGTTTTGTTGCTTAAAAAAATCAGCTGCAACATTTTATTTAGCTGATCACCCTCACACAGCAAATTCAATCAGCAGAATTCATTCTGCAGCCACTTGTTTATTTTTTGGTGGTGGTGGTCAATCACACAATGACAACTGTCAGAACACAAAAACAAGACTGTGTTCCCTAACGGGGAGTTCAAATCATATTTCAGCTGGTAAGCAGTAGAAGATCAATTAGTATATGAATCTTTTAAAATCAAATTGAACACAACAGTTGATAACATTCTTTTGGGAGTAATCTTGCACTTGCAGAGGGATTTGTCTACTTAGCAAGGTAGCCTCAGGGCTGCTCTAACCTATGCCTAGGGGCTGGTTCTGCACACAGCAGCCCCAGGATGAGGGGAGGACTTAGGTAAGAGTTCCTCTTCCTGTGCACTCCTTCCCTCCCTCCCCAGATTTGACCCTGCACTTAGCCATCATACCTGGAGATCTGGCCCATGTATCAGCACTTTGTTCTGAGTAAAATTATTGCTACCATCATGTATTGCATTCTGTATCAGTTTGACTATACATTTGTATAACTATCATAATGATATTTAATTTTCAAATTTACTTACTTCCTCTGCCATGTCTGCATCTGTAGATGTAATCATCTGGATCAATTAAGATGTCAGACTCAGAGAAGTGGCAAAGAATCCTCTGAAGAAAGCACTGAAAACTAGGTCTACAAAAGGATCTGACAGAAATACATGCCTGCCCTGCACAGTGCAGCTGAGAAGAATAACAAGTTAGCACTGACAAGCCTGGAAATGCTAGCTTGAGTCTGAAGGCAGTTTAGCCATATCAGTGCATTATATCTTCAAGCTTATGTAGTACTGACACAGGTATAATGCTTGCAGTATGATAGCTGGCATGCCAGTGAAAGCCCAGATGTGGCTCAGAGGCCACAGCATCATCCTGTATCATTGAATATAGATAGAACCAAAGAGGATCTGAGGTCCCAGCTGCCATACTCAAAATTCTTCTCTGCCTAACACCAAGGTACTGTAAAAAAGCTCCTAAATGTTTACTTCTATATGCAGCCAGAAGCATCTTAGCCTCAACAGCTTTGAACTTCATCATGTTTCCTCATGAAGATCCACAGCCTGGTCAAGAAAAGGGTGAAGAAGGAGGTAACATTCTGTTCTGCCTTTTATTTGCTAGCTCAGTAGTTAGCACACATGCGAATTCCCATCTGGACTAGGAATATTTAACTTTCTGGCTCACTGCCCACTGGTCAAATACTGTCTTGATTTAGGGGCTCTGCCCTTACCCTGCTTGGGGACATACTTTAAATTATAAACATGGCAGCTAGTAGGCTAGGTGATGAGTTCCCTGTGTTACCCAGTAGTAAATGAAGACAAGAGATTTCATGCTTGTTCTTCAATGGGTGTTTGCTCAGAGAGACTGAGTGTCATCTCCACTCAGGATGCACCCCTCCCCAGCTCTAAGTGTTTGAGATAGGCGGCCAGCCCCCTGAGCCAGAGAAAGATTTTACAGATAAAAAATTGGGCTAGGCCTTCCACAAGGGAAAATATATCGTTGCTACTATAAAGATCTCAGCTTGCTATTTTCAGTGATTTATATACTGGTAGTATATAAACCTTTTTGTCCCTGTATGAACTGTAAATGGTAGTCACATTTTTTTCAGATATGACAGTCTCATGCAGTAGGTTATTTTTTTCCATTAGAACACATGCCATTAAATCCATTATCCTTTCTAGTTTCTCTGTTAGAGCAATCTATCTCTTTGCTTTGCTGCAGTTAATGCCACTATTAATTAATCTTATCCTTAATTCATACCTTGTATATATTTTAAAATAAATGTAGAGCTTGTAATGAGGTGGACTGACATATTTTGAGATCAAAGGCACAGATCCTCAGAGATACATGGGCACTGAATTACTATTTAGATACCCAAATACCAATTGGTGTCAAAGTTTAGATTCGCATACTAGCTATAGCACAAAGTTCCCATCATTAGATTCATTTTGAGGAGGATTGTGTTTGAGGGTTTTAGAACATAGTGCAGACTCTCATGTTCCATTCAGTCATGGACCTTGTTGGATGGGTGCAAGCATAACTCTACTTGCCAATGTAGCTTTGTGATAGACAAAAGTTTCTACACAGCTGATGGCTGAGCAGTCAGTTCCACCAACACTATAAGCAGTTGGAAAGAACTACTTGCTCCCTTCAAAACTGTCACCAATGTGCTGGGATAAAAATCAGAATTTTCCATCTGTGTTTAATATTGTATTCAAAATAATAAGGAGGTGGAGGAGCCTTTACAGTTTATACAGGACACTTAGCTCAGTCTTCATCTTGTCTTCTTACATTGTTTCCCGTGTATAGGAGAGAAGCAGCTGCTCTGCTGAAAGTGTTGGGTTTTTTTTCAAATACTGTGGCTGAAGCAACAATAATTTGTATGATGGGTGGCATCATTGTACTATTTTCTGTTGCGAAGAGTGGCATACAATGGCATGCCACCAGTCCCCACACAGCACAGCATGCCAGAGTGCACTTGCCTTTAAGCCTATAAGCAGCTCCAATGAAGTCAGACATGACTCTGAAGTTAAGCATAGTTTAAGTGCTCTGTTGGATTGGGTCAAGGTGCTAAGTGTTTTATTCAGATTGTATCTCAAATGTCAGCAGCCTGAAGATCTCTACCTCATGCCCTGAGGGCAGCTGCTCTACTTGTGTACACTAGGCTACATTAGAGAGTGATAGCCAGATACTCCTAATTTCTGTATGAACAGAGGTAGTAGGTTGTCTGCCATCTTTCCTCAAGTTTGCTTACTTATACAAGGGAGTTTGATCAAACACCAGGGTAGGCTTGCTATGCTCCTTAGCAAAATTTTTCTTCCAATAATACTGTGATGTTTTGTATTGTGTCATAATATTACACTTCTATATTTTTTATATTAAGAAGAAAAATGCCTAATTCAAGAATAAGAATAATTCCAATGGAGCAGCAGCAACAGAAAAAGAATCAGACACTGAGTTCCTTCCAGTTACAGGGTGATGTAGCCCTACAGACATGCTGTAGCAGGTGCTCTGCTGCTCCCTTCTTACTTTAGGGGTCACCTGCACCACTTAGCCTTATTACTACTAAGGACACGAGTCATGTGGGACTGACCGAGCACTCTCAGTTGTATCCCTCATCATCTGAAATGAAAGAATATTAAAGGAGCTTGACACTCTACTTCAAAGGTCAACAAATAACTCTCAGTGTCTCCCTATATAAAGCAAATGAGAGTGGACAATGGGCACAGCTTTGTCTCCTGTGCTGGTTTTAGTTTAAAGCAAAGTGACAGGAAATAATGAGGTTTAAATTGGTGAATTGGTTTGTGTGTACTGGGGATTAACCTGTAAAACACATTGCACCCAAATTGCAGAACTTCAGACAAGAGCAGCTTTAAAGCATTGTAGCACACTCTCTGACTGCAGTGATACCTCATCTGCAGAAATACTGGTATTCCTCATTACTGTCCCTCAGTCACATGTCATAAACTTAGATTAAAATCTTAAACTACCTTGCAATAAAATTGAGTGGTATTAAAAAATGAACATTGCTGAAAACTGATTTTAGCAAGGTGAGTGGTAAAGAAAATAAAATATATCAGCTAAGATCTGGCCCAAATACTACATTTTTACTAATACATCAGCATCAGTATTTATGAATGAAATAAAGTGCAAAGAGGCAAAGGATGACTCATGAATTTATGCTATTTAAACAAAAGAGGGGAATGGAATAACTGCTGCTTACATCTTTCCAAACACTCCCTGTAACAATCCAGATGTAGATTGCACAGAGAAAATGAGTGGCAGTGTATAGACCTTTGTGTCGCCATATGTCTCTCTGTGACATGAGGAACTACCACGCAGTCACTAACATGTTCAGAGGTCATAAACATTAGGTAGTGAGTTCAGCAGAAGCAAGTAGCAGAAATGACAGGATGCTCTGCATCCTTCTAACTTTGCTGCTGTTTTCTCTTGCCCTTTCTAGTTATTCTAGTGGCTGATCTTTTTTTGCCCCAGGAAACTCAGCCTGAGCTCACACGAAATGGAGCAAGCAGTGTGACAACACAAGTGCTGCAAGCTTGATAGGTTCAAGGATTCTCAGGCACAGGATTCAATATAAATTAAGCTGTAAATAAATAAGGACTCTTACTCTGGGAAAGATAAGATTCAGGTGAGAGAGCAGACTGAGCAATGCAATTAATAGTTATTACACTACAGAACCTTTATCAACCAGCAAACAATATTATTAGGGTTGAAGACAGTAATTTGAGCAAATAATTCTATTCACATGCTTTAGTTGCGGTAGTTCCCATGAGTCTATTTAGTGTGCTGATAGAGGTGTATTCTTTGGGTTTGAATGTTCCCACTGCTTTTGCCTTTTTCTGGCCTTTTAATGTCTTCATTTACCCCTTACATGCCCACCCCCTCCCGCCCCACTAGGCAGAACATGAAGATGACATCTGAGATAGCATGGTTAACTCCAAGCATTTAAAATATGAAAAGAGCACTCAAAATACCAGAAAAATTGACTTGTATAAAAAACTCAATAAACTGAATTATTTCCAAATCAAAATAATATGTGTAAAATTCATTGTTTGAGGAGGGTCTCTGTTAACCATGATGCCCTGAAACTTGCTCTGACCATGACAAAATAAATCTATATTCATATACCTCCAGAAGCTGAGGCATTGCAAAAGGCAATGGTGCTGTGTAAAAGGCAATAGTGCTGTGTTAGTTCTTCGGCTGACTGCCCTTCTGTGCTCATCGAGCACTCTTGAATCTCTCCTCTCTAACTGGGTACCCTTGAGACTAACAAAACTTTATTTGTTTAAGGGATTTTTTCCCCACTATTACTCCTATCTTCAAAGCGCAAATTTCTCCTTAAGCAGGTGTTTCCTTTTGTAAATCGAAAGCTGAAAGCTCCAACAGTGCCTTCCTCATGATCATGGAGATGTGGATTCCTCTCCTTTCCTGCAGAAGGACTCCAGCCTTATTTTCATTTTCAAATTATTTGTTAGTTAATGAGCAGCACCTCAGGCTGTCAATCTCTGAACAGACACAGTGTCACAGCGTTGGAATATCTGTCTCTATGTATTTAATCACAAGATGCAATTTTAATCAACCTGTAAAAAAAACCCCACATTAAAATAGATGACAGATCATGCTACAGTTAAATTGTGATTTTGCTGTTGAGATAAAAAATGGATATTAATTTTCATGTTGCAAAAAGAAAGTGTACTTCACAGTACATAAATTAAATATATAAAGTTTGCTATTTTATAATACAACTGTCTGCATGTTTTAGAGTATTTGTCTGTTTTATTACATTTCTGATCAAGACTAATGCTCATTAAAAAATCTAATATGACAATGAAAAATTTTATATGGAAAAATCTTGCCCTCTATTACAATTGCTATCTGCTCTATTTTTTGGAAACCACAGCAAATTAGTCTTGGGCCAAGATAATCTTAATTATATCTTGGAATAGATGATGTTGGAAATATATTGAATAAACTCTTTTGGTGAGATTGCCTTTCCCTCTTAATGTAAAATCTCTATGTTCATATGCTGGCATTATTTAAATTACAAAAGGCAGGCATCTGAAAAATGGGATGCTTTGTTGGGCAGTCATATTCATGAAAATTCATTCAGTTGTGAGGGGGGTCAAAAAAACAGGGGGGAAAAAGCTGCTTGCTGATCAAAATGTAACTTAAGCTGCACTGTTTCATTCAAGCAGCAAAATGCATAGACTAAAAAAGAAAGTTTTATATGATCTTATAAACACATTTCTATTAATTTGGCACACTTTCAGCTAGATAGCAGTTGTAAGCCAATAGGTGACACAAGTACTCTGCAGATGGAGTGGCTGATGCTACTTATGAGGGTGGCAGAGGAGTGCATCACCAGCTCCAACACTTTTCTCCAAAGTTGTATCAAATTGAGATGTTGCTTCTGTACACAATTAAACCCCAAGTTTTTATCTCTTCTCAGTTGGCCTGTGAGAAGTATGAAATAAAACATGATCTGACATAATGAATCATGATGACTTTGCAAGGTGACTCTGACTGCTGGCATTGTAGCTTCAGCTAGGTGCCTTCTGTCTTCCCAGAATGGAGGAACTTGCAGAGCTGCTCCAAGAAAAATGACCAGGACACATGCACATGTAGTGCAGGTGATGCAACTAGCAGTTTCAGCTGTGCCACATGCAACAAGATGCAATGATAAAAGGGGATTGGTGACAATAAGCATTGCCATGGGCTGCATAAAGGGTCAGATTTCACTCCCCTGGTATTACTGTCCATTGTTAAGGATGTGGTTAAATAACAGTTAGAAAAAGGATCTCTGAGCAGCGATGCAGAATGTGCCCAGGCTTCCCTGCACTTCAGCCCGGTGGAGAGCCAACACACCATCTGTGGGCACCTGAGGGCATGCTTAGTTGCTGGGATGTGTTTCATGAGACATTCAAGAAAAATAGTAAATGAATCAGCTGTTCCAAATTAATCTGATGCTTGCAATGTACAGGTGATATAATGGACCACAAACCAAACTATATTAAGCAAAGCTGTCTGATCTTATACATCCACTGTAGAGGTTCTCGTAATCTTTTCATGGAATTAATGGTGTTATCAGATTTGTGCAAGCCTTCTATCCTTCCTCCGTTCACTAAATTCCCTTGAAAGACTGTAGTACACCTTGTCGTATACTCTATTGCAATATTTTTCCCTAACGACTCACTATCTCCTTTAACTTCTTAGAGTAATTTAACTCCCAGAGAAACATCTCCCTGAGCAATCCCTATTGCTATATTTCCTTGAAGACATTCAGGATTCTAAAACTGAAACAGCAACTGATGTCTGTTTGGTCAGCTTACCAAGAAATTGGCATCAGAGGTTACTTGTGAGGCCAAACCCCACAAAGCCCCTGAGCCCAACATGTGAGGTTCTCAGCCATTCAAAGGGTACCTCTTTCTACAATAAGACTCAAAGAGACCAACCAGTGCTATTCAGACCCAAGACAAAGAAATTTTAAAAAAATGTGGATTTCTAGGCTTTCTTCTCTAACCTCAGAGCAGTGTCCAAGCTCCAGAGGAAACCACCCCTTGATCAGATTGGCTAAAGGGAAATCTTCAACACATGCTGCTGTTCACCCCATGAAGCACACCTCATCATCTTAGACATTGGTGACATTCACCTTTGCAAAAGAAATAAGGGGTTTCAGGCCCAGAATCATCAGCAGTTGCAATTAAGAGCTCTGTTATGGTGCAAGACCATACTGCCATTATGTGACCTGGAGCAGCTGTCACACCAGGCACCATTAGCAAACAAGTGACAACCCTCTCAGCCCCACCAGTAAATCTAGTGTTGATGTGACATCTTTGACTGACAACTCAGATGAACTACCAGATAATGTCAGTAGTGATCATAACTCCACCACAACATTAAAGAACAGAGATCATTGTCATAAGTACATTTTTTTGGCCTAACATGCCTGCTCCTCCATCTTGATGAGATTTTGCCTCTTGTCTTTAGAGGTTATTTAGGTATGCTGGTATTCAATAAAAATTATTTCTTTTTCCATCTTATGATGCAAGGTGGAAGTTCTCTTTCACTCTGTAAGTACATTTCACTTCTGTCTTTAAGTTTCTTACCCTTTCATAGAAATATTTATCATTTTTATTAGGAATCAGGCATGCACTTTAAGTTAATTTTCATGGAAAAGATTTTTGAAAATGTATTTCCTGCAGTTCCGCACCTTTACTCCTCTCTGTAATCAATTGTGTATTTTGGCTTCATAGAAGGCTGTTTATTTACAAGTAAACTTGCCAATTAATGAAAATATCTGTATTTGCCACAAGACAAAGTAGTGATCAATGCCAGCCTTGATGACAACTATGTTCCCTTTCTTTCTATGTTACAAAACTGACAGAAGAGAAAGAAAAGTGTTAACTCAATTACTTTAAATTTTGGGATAACTTTTTTTTTTCCCCTAGGGAAAACAAGGAGAAAGAAGAACGCTAATGGCTCTGCATCAGGGATAATATGAAAAACGTAGGCATTTGCAAACCAATACAGAAGATTCATTAAAGACTTACTGGAAAATGTGAAGCTAAATATTTTCTTTCTATAAATTTTAGCATAACTAACACAAATATTTGAGGTGTACAACTAGAAACAGTCTGTTGGAAAGACATATGAAATTTTAGTCAGTCACAGTCTGACAGACACCCTTCAAGTGAAAACATGACTGCCAAGTATACAAATATTAACCGAGAGCTATAACAGCTTTTCTTATATTCTGAGAATGTTAGACGTTCTGTCGCAGAAGGTTCCTAGAACCCAATAAATGCCTTCACCTACATCCAAAGTTCCTTAGTTGGGAAGAACTTTGTACAATGATTAGAACTGAAAGCTAATATATCCATTTCTCTCTGTAAAATATACACTCCTGATTCACCTATTGGAGATGTTTGTAAAGTTGATTTATGAAAATCCTTAAAAGAGTCTGTCAGCACTTCATGGCATTGAAGACGTAGGAGGTTTTCCATGTTTTCTTCATTGTAGGCTGAAAAAAACCTCTTCTGTTCCCTAAAATCATTAACTTCCTTCATCCAAGTTAGCATATACAAGTAAAGGGCAGAGAAATCTTTCACCCAAAGTAATCAACCACAGATAGAAGTTTCTCAAAGGGACCTGAAGAGCTCCAGCGTTCAGTAGCAAAGTCTTTTCTGTCCCCCACAGCAGCTTTGCCCTGAAGCTCTGCACAAGTAGAGCACTTGTGAGCAAAAGCAAACAGTCCAATTCATTGTGTTATTACCACCCCCCCAATCAAAGAAACACCCTAACTCTATTCAAAATCTACTCAAAAGAGACATACAATTGAACATTTTCAAGGCTGAGGAGATATCTGTTATCTAAAAAATTGCAACTTAAAGAATCTAAGTTTTCAAAGTCTTTATCTACAAAATAAATAACTGCTGAGTTGCAACTAAATTAGCCTAAATAGCAATGCACTAGAGCAACAAAAGGGAGTGATTTGTTAAGTTATCCTTGTCCAGGGGAAAAAAAAAAGGCAGTTGAGCATATGCTTCATTTTAAACACAGATGGAATTATGCATGTGCTTCAATTCTTTTCTGAATCAGAACTAAAAATTGAAAACCATAGCTACGTAATACTTTTCCATGTTACAGTAGAATCAACTAAAATGCGGCCATCATACTCTTTCATATGATTTCAATATCCTGTTTGAGAAGGGGTGTTGGATAAGATGACCTCCAGAGGTCCCTTCCAACCTCAGCCACTCTGTGATGCTGTGAATACTGTAGAGATGAAAGCATATTTGAGTTTTATACTTACTCACAACATAAGCAATATAAAACGTCATTGTTTATGTAAATAGTCACAAAATTACGAAAAACAAATGTGTCATTTGGATCATTCATTTTTCTTTATTGAGTTTTGATAAAAAACAGTCCATTTGAAATATTTCCAGCAAGCATTTCAATTCCAAATGCTCAACACAAAAGACTTGGCATCAGAGTTCAAACATATAAAGTTACATCTCATTATAATTTAATATTTAACAAAACTAATCATTTCTGATTTTTCATAATTAAGTTTACAAAAATAATGTTACATTTATAAAATAAATCAGCTTTTCCCAATAAATTACAATGGTGTTCTTTTTATTCAAAAATGTAATATATCGTACAAAATAGGTAACAACTTTTTTGTCAGATAAAATATTAAAGTATATTTTTCATCCAGCACATTTTGGCAGTGTGTGAAAACATTTATTGTACACTTAATATTTAAAGTACAGTGTGAAAACTAAACCCATCAAGCTATTATGCACATTGCTTATATAAGACAAGGGTGGCCAACTCAGGGACTACTTTTCATTTCCAGTTAAATGTTTTTAGTCAGACCAATACTGCCACATTTATGCAACCGACTTAATTAATCTGACCCAGTAAAGCCATTCAGATCCAACTTGAGCCAAACATCCTTTTATGACAACTGCACAAAAGTGACCTCCATCAGTCAACTTTTGGGCTGCTCAGTATCTCTCACACATGCTTTACCTTTGTATTTCCACACAAAGCGTTGGTGGTCAACTTGTAAAAATAGCACAGTCTGGATGCCCCCAAAGTCAACAGCAAAACTTTGGTACTTTACTCTGTCATAAAAACTCATACTAAATGGGACTTGTAAAAAGAATAATGCATTGATAAAAAATAAACAGTAACCTCCAAAAAGAAAAACACTCTAAAAAGCAAAAGGTAAACATTAAGAGCTACTGTATGCAGACTTTACAAAAGCAACTACTTTAAATAACAAAAAGAAACACAGCATCTACTCAGTGGTAAGTGTATCTGCATTAAAGCCATTTGAATGTTCACTTCAGTACAGCATTTACTGTGTTGCATTTCTTGCCTCCAAAAATGTATCTGAAGAATCCTATCAGTTTGAGCAACTTTTAAAAGCCAGATGTTTAACTACAGCATCTTTGGATGCTGCAATTGATGCAGGTGTCTGGTACAGGATGATCAACACCTCACCTTGCAGAATTTCTGATTCCACTGTGTTTTCTCTTTGCTATAGTTCAGCAGACTGCAGTATTTTATTCTTTTTGTTTCTCTGTTTCTCTTTTATGTAAGCTTTGGGAAGAAAGTCTACTTTAAAGTACTAAAGGAAAATCATTGTGTCTGGAATAAATAAAATGTGCAAATTGGTGATTTTCTTATGATGTCAGTATCGTATCAACAGATCAGTTTATACATTATAATAGATCATTTTCACAAATTGCAACTGAATGAATGTATGCCCAAGTGAGCATGTGTTGCAAGGTTCCCTTTGTGCAAATCCACAGAGGGTCCAAATCCAGATGGTTTATTATAGTGTCCAGGCACAAAACTTGGACAATGTTGGATCCCCCCAGACTGGAAGGGGAGGAAGAAGTGGAGGGAGAGTGGAGGCTCGTCACAGTAAATCAGTTCATCCCAAGCTTCTGAAAACTCTTAAAAATCCAGAGAATGAATATTTGGTCTACTGGCTATCTTCTAGCTGGAAATACCATGGCTCAAACCAGGAACATCTGGAGCTGAACTCAGACACATCTTGAATTAATAAGTCATACCTATCTGGACACAGAGCTACTACATAACTGCAACTGCTCTGTAGGTGAAGTTTATAGTGATTGCTCAAACATGCATTCACCAACCAGTCAGGCAAATAAACACAATGGCTACATTTACACTAGTAAATCAAACAGTACGAAGTCTATACCCCAGCCTTGAGGTCAAGCGTCATGGTCTGGCCATATTCCTAGTTACACTCTCAGTGCCCCTAAAGTGAGGTGGCCATATCCAAAGCTCCTAGTGAAAAGTGTCCTAGGCTGGCCTAATTCCCAAAACGCGCCCAGAAATTGTTTGGGAGAGTACTAGTTAGTCCTTATCAAAAAGCATGCCATTTGCTGTTCTAACAATTTAGTACTATAAATACCTGCACCCATGCCTTGGCACTGTACAGTTGAGTGATACAAACATAACTGTGCATGCAGATTTTAAAAAAAAGTCCTCAAACATATTTGCACACGGCAGACACTCTGATTCACATGGATAGGTAAGCAGGGAAGATTCAACTCTTTTGTTGAATTTTTACTTGAAAGAGATGGCTCTCTCAAATCAGGATTTTTAAAAAAATTAATTGGGTATTTCTGTCCATTATTTTCTCCTTCTTACTTAATACATGTGCTTTGTTTGGTAGCCTACTGTTTTACTATTTAAGGAATCTTGGCTTTTATTTGATTAACCTGCTTCTTCATGTCTACAATTCACAGCTAAACAAGCACTAACCAGTTCTATGACAATGAAAAAAAAATATATACACATCTAAAACAATAATATTAAGACAACAACTAGAACAGGAAATAAAAAATTAATCTGTGCAGTTAAAAGATCTAAAAATAGCATTAACCTCAATACATGCAGCGTCCACAGTTACAGTTGTACATGGCAGTCAGAACATTGAGTATTACTTTCCAAATCACGAGGTGTTTTATGAAACACCCACAGTAGTGTCAGCAAAGGAAATAATTTCCTTTATCATCCTGAGATTTTAAATGTGCAAGTGTCCTACCAATTTATCTAGTGCATTAAAAGGAAGGAAAGAGAGAGAGGAGGAAGGAAGGGAGTAAGGGAGGAAGGGAGGGAGGGAGGGAGGGAGGAAGGAAGGAAGGAAGGAAGGAAGGAAGGAAGGAAGGAAGGAAGGAAGGAAGGAAGGAAGAGCAATACAGACTGAGAAACATTATCACAATGGTTTTGGTTTCAAAACAGATTGTTGTGCAATAACTGAAGCCTGATTTGTAGACATTTTGTATTCTTGCCCAGAGCCTTGAGGAGGCGAAGGTAATGGAGTTTCTGGAGTTGCTGCAAAAGAATATAGAAATTATTATGTATTTTTATATTTTGGCCTATTCTGCATACACATATACCTACTACTGCCTCAAAAGGAAGTTCTGTTACATTTGGCATGCTAGGTAAATAGGATATTTTAATTATCAGAATTTTTAGTTTATTAAAAATTGTTCATGTGAAACCAATGATATATCAGAATGGTGCTGATTTTTTAAAATTAGATTAAATTCAGGTCAAAGTCCCTCACTTAACGCTGTTTATATACACATATTTTTAGTGGACAATTATTTTAATTTAAATACAATGATGAAATATCTCTAAAAGCACTGGCAGGCCATTCCAATTAATATTTTTAACTGTAACAGTGAAATGTAATGACAGAAAGGTAACTTGAAATTACTTACAAATCTGTTCTGTATGTACAGGAGCAGACATTGAACTTATGAGGATAGTTTGGCCAGTTAATGGATCTTGGGCTAAGTGAGGATGTACTGGATGATGCAGATGACTGGCATCATTAGAAGTACCTGCAAAAGTAACATGAGCACATATCAATTCAAAAGAGCATTTTGTTGCCAGAGACTTATACTGCAATAATTACATTTCCGTAAAGCAAATATTTTGATTGGCAATTTGAATAATTGCCTCTGGGTATTCATTAAACAATTTACCTAGACTTCAACCTTATTAAGCACTGTGTTTATTTCCACTGTTTTGACTACATTAACAGTGGATTTCATGAAATATTTGTAAGTATTCTTCCATCTGCCTAGGGAATTGTATGTCTAGATACCTAGTGATGACTGAGAAGTACACAGCACAATCTGAGGTTGTAGAGGTGAGCAACCAAAACAAGAAGGCTTTGGCTAATAATCATATGACTCAAAGCTCAGCCAGCAAAGCAGTGGTCAAAGTCCTTGCTTACATCATGATTCCCTCAACAACCCAGTATGCTATATTCAACTTAACACAACATGGTAAATTTAACATATTGTTAGCTTACCTCCCAGTAACATTTCCTGAAGCAAACTGTCAATTTTAACAATTCCAAAGAGTTTAACCAATTGTATTTGCTCAATCATTTGCCAAGTGATGCTCTGGAGTGTAGGCAGTAGAAGCAGAAGTTCTCCAAATCTTCCTCGGGAGTCATACTGACGGTCATTAATATAATCCTCTAAACTGATTTGGACTTGGAACCGCATATTCTTAATCTTCATTGGATTACTCAGTCCCTTTGCATCTTAAAAAATTACAAAAACTTAATGTCAAGGCAGATTTTGGTTTGGGTTACTTTTTTATGTTTTATATTTTTCCATTCAGCTAGATAACATGAGCAGATGCTACATCAACAAAAATTACTTTCAGTATAATTGTGTATACAACAATTCTGAGAAATATTTTCAAAAAGGTACCTGGATCAAAAAACACAATCGCTTTTAAGCAAGCATACTCATTGTCGTCTATTTGAATTTCCTGGAAGGGTCGAACTAGTTCATCTAGAATCCGATTTGCCACTCGACTGATCTCTACTTCGGTACTGTTGCGATGAATTATGTAATTGTTGCCTTGGAGACAAAGAATGCAAACATATGGATTGATATAAAGATCTGATGTAACCTACTAGATGTAGCCCATTTTCAAAAGCACCTTTTTTTTGCTTAACCAAATTATTTAATATTTTTAAAAGTAATAACTCTCCTTTGTATCATTCAGAACTGTCTTCTGCATGATACAGTACATACACAAAATACAGCTGTCATTCAGTAAATAATCTGTGTATATTAATATGCCAACATGTACAGTTACTGATTAATCCACAAGCCCATATTTGAATGCACAAGCATGGAGCAAGTAGGCTTTTATCTTTATATACTCAATACATATAATGGTGAACTGATCTTGATATTTCATCTTCCCCTATTAAAACGATATATCCCAAACTGAATCATCAGTATTTGTCGATGGACAAAGAAGCCTTCTTTCAGCAGAGGCACCAGGAATGTTTCCAACAGATGCTTCTGCTACTCCTAATAAAATTAGAAGCATCTTAAAATTTTCAGTAAAAAATTCATTTTCTCTCTTCTTTAATTTAAAATTTACATTTTGGGGAAGTCTCCATCATGGCATTTTAGTTCACCTTCTGTCCAAAAATCAACTAGCATAAGTGGTGAGAACAGTGGGAAAGCCACAGAACTTCCACAAGTCACCAGGCAGATTTTGAAAGAAAAGTTTGTGATTGTATCACAAGAGATCCATGTCAAAATGAGTCATAAGCTATACAGATATCTACCTCCAAAAATCAGAAATAAGCCTTGGAGCCTGAAATTGTTTCTTCTTTCATTATATATGCTGGTTTTGGCGATGCTGACTATAATTTTCTGCTTATTATTTTCTCATTATTTGTCCTTATTACCTACTAATCCCAGTAAGACCGCAAATATTTCCTTTCTATTACTCTTAATTTTGTCAGTAAGACTGTATCTAGAGAAAGAACTAGGTTAAGAAGGTAATTCGTATAGTTTTTAATTTGAAGTGATTGCTGGTTAGAGTAGTGTCTCCAGAACCAGCTCGTCTGTCCTTTTAATGTTATGTGTAAAAATAAATTAAAGCTGATTAATAGATATGTAAAGGCAGCCCCAAAGAGGAAGGAGAACAAGTAGCAGAAAACCCCCTCGTACCACACCACAGTGAAGAAACTAGTTTGAGTCCATATTCCGCAGTCTTGCCTCACATCAAAAAATCCTGTCCAAGAAGACCTGCACATTTTCTCACAAAACAGTCCAAGTGCTGCACATGTTTAATGAGACCATTTTTGGCAGAGTGCACTTCAGACTGACAAAGTACTGTGTCAAACAATGCTAACAAATGCCTCATCACATCACTATACACATATGCATACATCTCATGGAAGTACTCTGCCTCCCTGCTGTGTGAATGAAGGGTAGACATGCTTCCACCACATGACAACATCCCCTTCCCTAATAGTCATGCTCTCTTTATATAACCCAGTGAAGGAGCCATTTCAAGTGACCAAGAATATGCTTATACAAGTATGCAGTCGTAACTCCTCACAGTGCCATGGATGAACCCATCTCCCACATGGCACGCATGGCAGAGGACAACAGGCGTGCTGTTCACATGCTGGCCATGTGATGACTGTCAAGACAGCAGTGAGAGGGCTCTTGGGAAAGCTAGTTGCAGGAAACAGGCAATCCAATTTTCTACCCTGTAGGGTCTTCTCTGACTGTGTCTGAAGGGATCTTGGGAAAGGTCCAGATAAATTATTTTCACGAAGACTGAAATTATTAAGCAAAGGTTTATTAACGTGTTTTTTTTTTGTTGTTGTTGCTGTTTTGTTCTGGCTTTTTATGTGATTTTTTTTTTCTGCAAAGACACAGAAAGGATGCTAATGCAAGTTGGCAATTAGCCAGGAACTCCCTTAAATTGTGGCTTCTGGTATCAAATAAACTTTTAGCCATATTAACTCACAGGAAACTTTCCACCTGCTTTTGCTGGAATGGGGCATGTGACATTATGTCACTAAGAGCTATTTAGCATTCACAGAATGCATTGCTTTGATTGTGCCAGAACAGTTGTCCTACTTAAGTGATTACATGGTTACTAATGTACTATAACATCATCATTATTAATTAAAACAAAATCAATATTTACCTAAAAGTAAAATATCCTTATATGCCATGGACCGCTTTGCTGCTCCAAGCAACAGGTGTTCCCCAGCATGTGCTCTTAGCAGGGCAACCTCAAGAAAAAACCAGTAGACCCATTAGAAGGTAAAGCAGTAAGTTCCAATAAGGGCAAAAAAAATGAGGATGTATATTACTGTGAGTGTATTCAGCTATAGGTTCACAGAATGGCTTGGGTTGGAAGGGACCTTAAAGAACATCTAGTTCCAACACGTTTAAGACTGTTAAGATTCTAATTTAAAATGTAAAGTGAATGTAAAAGCCTTAACACTATGCTAACAGCAGACTATAATTAAACTGTCACCCTCTGTCACTTCTAGCATTTGGTCTAGATTTTAAACATACCGCTCAGCAAAATACTTGTCAATAAATAGAGTACTTGCATTTTTTCTTAGTGCCTGTTCCCTTAACAAAGTGTTCTCTGGAATTTTAAGTGGACACTAAAGACTGTGGTGGGCTGGAATGAACTGTTACAGTAAATTTGGCACTACCAGTGTTATTTTTCTTACCTTGCACCAAAAATTTATGTGGCACTTAAAAGAGCTTTTTCCCCCAACAAAGTCAGATATGCTAACATATCCACTATTGTCAACAAAGAAGAAACCTGATTCAAACCAGGAAGGCACTTAAAAATATAGTCATTAGTTTACTCTTTGTCACCTATTTACTTTCCTTTGTTTTTAATGTCTGCTTGAAACTTCAGCGATGGCCTCAAGGAACTCCTCTATTGGCAAGTAATTCTTTTCTTACAAATCAAATCCAATACTTTATGAGTGATGTAAAGGTACACAGCATCTAGAAATACTTAATGTGTTCAGACTTTTCAGGTTCTCAATAAAGTCAGCTTATCTGCTCTGGCCTACTCTATGTTTTGTAAATCAGGTTGTTTCATAACCAGGTGGTGTATTTTATAACTAACTGCACAATGCCCCTTAGAAAGAGGCTATCACAAATGTAAAAGTGGTATCTGTTTTAATTCCCAATCCCTTTGTCACTAATCTTCTAAGGTACTTAAGGTTCCGGAGTATTTACCAATATGTACTCTTCAAGCACTGCAGGGGTGTTTTCAGCCTACCTTTCTAAGTTGATTTAATTTTTTTCAATACAGACAGGAAATTTTAATGAGTACTGATCCCTTCTCTTTTTCTTCATGCCACCTTAACAATAAAAACAGCAATATTTTTGCTTGCTTTGTTGCCCTTGTGTAACCAATGCATTTAAAATTCTCTTTCTTTCACATGAACAGATTTTTAACTTATTTCAGCATGTTGAGCTGTGCACATGTATCATATCTGTGAGTCCACAAAGACATCATTAAGCTCCTGTTTGGGGGGGTAGGAGTGTCTCCTGTGGCTTGAAATACCTCCATATTCCTGAGGAAGAATATAAGAGGGAATGAGCTTGGTTTGAGTCTCAAATTCAAGGATGATCTAATCCTCTTTGCAGGATTTTGTTAAAAACTGAGACTCAAGAGACAAAAAGGAATTACTTAATTTCACTTCACAGAGTGATCTTCAAGATGAAACAGATTTTGGTTAACTGGAATCAAGAGATCATGAGCCGTGAACTGACTTCCTACCCAGGCAGCCAGTGAAAGAACTGCTTACCACAATGTGGAGACCCTGGTTCTGAATATGCCAGCACAAGTTACTCTGAAACCCAGCGATATATTAGGATATAGCACAGAAGTGATGATAGATCAGACCTCTGTCATAAAAACCCCTAAGAATGCTTTTTCCCCCCCATGCTCACTATATAAAATATAACTTTCGTACATCGTATTATATGAGAGATTATTTGGTTTGGATTGATATTAGTATGTTTGGCATTTGTTTGAGATTATAATGGCTTTTATTATCTGCCAGTAGAGAAGACCTGTGTGAAATTAAATAACATACTGTCTTAAACCATATTATAGTGAAAGGTGAACATGAAATAAATATTCTGCAAGGTCAAAAAACACAGAGGTTTATTTTTACAATACTTTTTTTCCTTTTTGCATGCAGCTTGGTATCTCTGCTTCCAAAAGAATACAGAAATCACAAAATACTGAAAGACATACTGGTTTGCTGCAACTTTTTGTTAATGTGCTAGAGTCTTACCGTTTTCCTCTGCCTTTTTTGTGCTGGTGCTATTTCAAAACTTTACAAAATTTTAAGATGGTGGGCCTGGCACGCAGCTCTATTTGATCAGACAAAAAATGAGCATTTAATCATAACATTTAAATATCACAGAAATAACACAACAGTAGTTAAATTTCTCTTTGGTCTCCTTTTATACCTGGTCATCCAGTGGTAATTCACAGAAGCCTGGAATATATTTAGCCCATTCCACCAGGACCAAAAGTTGTTGCTTCATAGATTCACAGACATCACTAATACCAGCAATTTTCTTAACATTTATGTCAGTGCTAGCACCAGGACTGGAGACTGAGATCTGACCATAGTGAGAGAAAAAAATAACAATGTTAAGTTTCATATAATTGCATTTTCACTGGTTAACAGCCTGTTTAAGAAAGAAATGCAGCAGTAATCATGTATACTCATGAGAAGTTCCTTGACCATATGGACCATTAGTCTGTACATAAATGATAAAATTTTATTTCTCATTACCAGTGTGTATGTTAAAAATTACACTATTCATATAATGATACAATATCTTCTCATTCCAAAATACTATTTTTAAATATACCAGAGCCCTTATTATTTGTTGGAGAGAGGTGGGGTTTTTTTAAAAAAAGAAGTTGACATTTACTTCTTTTCAGGAAAAAAAGATCTCATAGAAGCATGCAGTAACATTAAGGACTAAGAAAGAGAGAGATAAAGAGGTAGCATGTTCTTCTAGTGAAAAAGATAAGTATCATTAAGTTTAGAAGGTAAAACATGGGTTTTTCAGTGCCTGGAGGAGAATGGTTTATAATGATGAAGCAGAAGTATAGGCAGAGGCCTGAGACATTTCAGAGCAAATGTAAAGATGAGTGTGCATTAGATCACCTGCAGTGGACAGTGTTCTGTGAAATTAGAAGAGAGTAGTATCTTTCTGAGCCTGAAGCTGGAGCACTTTCACATAATTACTGAGCCAAATCCTGAAATTTTTAATGACTTTTCAAGGAACGGAACAAAACAAGGCTTGCTCTTAAGCCAGGCAGGAAAGAGAAGATAAAACCAATCCTGAGAAGAGGTCAGTTCATAGCTGCTATCATACCAGGGAAGAAAAAGAAGAAAGAAAAAGAGAAAAAAAGAGAAAAAAAGAGAAAAAAAGAAAGAGAAAAAAAGAAAGAGGAAGAGAAAGCAGAAGCAGAAGAGGAAGCAGAAGAGGAAGAGAACAAGGAAGAGGAAGAGGAAGAGGAAAGGGAAGATCAAGAGGAAGAGGAAGAGGAAGAGGAAGAGGAAGAGGAAGAGGAAGAGGAAGAGGAAGAGGAAGGTGAGGGGAAGGGGAAGGGGGAAAATGAAGAGGAAAAAAGGAAAGAAAACAAGAAAAATGATCCCACCACAACAGAACCCCACCACTGTACAAGGCCTATGAAACTACAAATTTCAGGATGGTGGATGCTATTTAGGTTGATTCCTACCAGATCCCCTTCATTCCCAGATCGATGTTAAATCCCTCAGTGGGATTCAAGTTCAAGGTCCTGCACCTGGGTCGGAACAATCCCTGGTATCAATACAGGCTGGGGGATGAAGGGATTGAGAACAGCCCTGCAGAAAAGGACTTGGGGATACAAGTAGATGAAAAATTGGGCATGAGTCAGCAATGTGCGCTCAGAGCCTAGAATGCCAACCATATTCTGGGCTTCATCAAAAGAAGCATGGTCAGCAGGTCAAGGGAGGTGATTCTCCCCCTCTACCCAGCTCTCATGAGACTGCACTTGGAGTACTGCATCCAGCTCTGGAGTATTCAGCACAAGAAAGACATGGAGCTGTTAGAGAGTCAGGCTGAGAGACTTGGAGTTGTTCAGCCTGGAGAAGAAAAGGCTCCATGGAGACCTTATTGAGGCTTTTCAATACTTAAAGGGGGCCTATAAGAAAGATGAGGACAAACTTTTTAGCAGGGCCTGTAGGGATAGTACAAGGGCTAGTGGTTTTAAACTAAAAGAGGGTAGATTTAGATTAGATACTAGGAATAATTTTTTTACAATGATGGTGGTGGAGCAATGGAACAGGTTGCCCAGAGAGGAGATAGAAGCCCCATCCCTGGAATCATTTAGGGTCAGGTTGGATGGGGCTCTGAGCAACCTGATCTAGTTGAAGATGTCCCTGCTCACTGCAGGGGGGTTGGACTAGATGACAATTAAAGGCCCTGTACCATTCTATGATTCTATGATGCTATCTGTAGTGATATTACCCCTGGGTTGTCAAAAGGAACTGCACTTCTGAACTAGAGCTCATTCCTACATAATCCAGTAGTCTAAAACATTGAAAACAGCTTAGATATTAATGGCAGTTAGCCAGCTGAACATTAGTTCTCAGGGAAATACAGTAACTAGGCAGGTGAAAAAATCCTCAGACACATAATTCAAAGGCTACCATGTAGGAAAAAGGTTAAAGCTATTGTCTCTTTGTAGACAGGGCATTTGTGAAATCTCTGTAATCATGAGTCCATTTCTGCCATCTGTTCTACAAATACAAAGTTGAAAATACTGAATATCATTCAGGTGAAAGCTACCAGAATGATTAAGTCTAGAAAACCTCCAGTACAAAAAAAGAGTAAAGAAATTCAACAAGTTTAATTTTTTCCAGAAGAGTAAGAGGAGTCTTGATCATGATTCAAAAGTACCTACACAGAGATTTCTGATAGCAGGAGATATTCTGATCTACCAGAAGAAGATACCACCATGCACCAACTAGAAGTTAATTCAAGAAGGTAAAGAACAGGCAGATTGTTTAACCATTAGACTTACTGACTCATGAACTATATACATTGTTCTTCCTTTAATCAAAGCTATGCATCTTTATAAATTACATCTTATAGGACAAACTATAGACTTTGTGCTGAAATTACTTGGGGAGCTTCTGCTGAGGATTCATGGCATGACTCCCATGGAGTTCATTATGAACTCCTAGGGTTGCATCTCTTCACAAAGATATAAAACTGAGGACTTTCCTCTTTCTATTTCTCTACTGCTTTAACCTGTCTCTTGTTTCTGGGGTGAAACATGGGAATCACTGAGTTCACAGAATCATAGATCAGCCCATGCTGGAAGGGACCTTGAAAGATCATCTCATCTATACTTTTGTGGGAAAGGGAGCCTGGATGACATTATCTAGCACCCTGTCCAATCACATCTTGAAAACTTCCAGTGATGGCAACTCCACCACATCCCTGGGAAGGTTGTTCCAGTTACTGATTGTTCTTACTGTAAAAAATTTCTTTCTTATATCAAGATGAAACCTATTCTGGTGCAACTTGTACCCATTAATGACTTGATGAACATGACAATACAACACTGTATCCTTATAGTCCTCAGAACCATCAGAGATACGTGCCTTTGCTCCTATGACAGCCCAGCATGTTCCTTTCATACTTAAACAACCCAGGAAGCCTCTCCTGGGTCTACAGGAGAAACATTGTACTTGAACTATTTTCCACTTTAAGGGAACCTCAGGGACAGAATAATTTTCCCTGTTTAAATATGAAACTTTTAAAAGGAATGAATGCCACCTTCTTCCTCTTTTCACAGCTGAAGGACTTGTTCAATGATTTGTGACAGTATCACCTCAACCAAGTCTCTCCTCAGGACTGAACTCATCTCACAGACTCATTCGATTGAGGGAAAAACAAGGACTTTTAAGACGACTTTTCCATCATGTTAATGTGATCTCTCGGTCTTTGAGGCCAAGAGTGTATCTTTGCATATGCTTGGCATAGTGGGAACAATTCTCTCCTACTACAACATACCAAGTAAGCATAATAAATTTGTGTGTTTACACAAGGTGATGTTTTAGGCCAGGAATCTACTGACTGAAAAGAACTTTGTGGCAGGAAGGGTTGAGGATGTGATTCTGTTTAAGTTAAGAATTCTCTTATTCCTGAATTGCATATACCAGTTGGAAATGATTAAGGGAATAACACCAAAAAAAGCACAATAAGCAAGTCCAAAGAATTACTAAGGAGGTAAAAAAAGGCATATTTTTCATACTATATACGTATGAAAGGTAGGAAAGTCTATTATATTCATCTAGTCTGCCCAGACATGCTGTATGTACCAAAGACTATCACCCAGTAATTCCTACATCAATTCTTTACAGATAGTTCCACCCTAAGAGAAATGCTGATAAAGGATGAAATTACAAAACATTTGGGGATGTATAAATCAGTCAGCATGAAATCATAAAGGTGGCAGTTAAATTCTGTGTAAGTTAGTAAGAGGTGCAAGAATGCAGAATCAATGACCATGATTTATCTGAGGTGCAGAAAAGGACTGGAGACTGTTTCATTCAGCAATTGATTGCACAGCAGGAAAAAAAAAAACACCAGGAAAATGAAGTTCAGATGAGACAAAGACAATTTAAAAGCAAGATGTGAATAGACTCTGCAGTTGGAACACTTCTGTTTGCTGTATTTATAATGTCTAAGGATATTAAAAATGGGATTTTAAAAGGAATTTAAGGAAATGAGTGTTCACAACCCTTTGAATGTAATGGCTTTGGACAATTTTTTCCCTAATGTTACATGGAAAAGCCAGGCTCAAGGATAGACAGATGCCACCAGCTGCCTGAGACAGCAACTGATCTAAAACCAGTAAGAACTATAAAGCTTTATTAAGAAAGGTGCCTAGGACATATTGTCCTGGACAAATTAGAATTTTTTATATTGATTTTGCTTTAAGAATATATTCTGTTATTCATTCTTTCATTGGGAAGAGGAAGATGAGTGCATTTTGGAAGTAGAAAAAAATATTTAATACAACAAGAAATTGCAAAGTATTTAACTTTAGAAAAAATGATCTTAAAGTCATAAAATAATTTTGTGATAGACCTCAGTACCTGACGGGAGAGTGTCTCAGCTTGTGACAATGTGCTAATAGAAGGAATGTTGCAGCCATCAAAAGTGTTTCTTCTCGTACTTATCCTGTCCCGTTCATTTTGTACAGCTGGAAAAGAATAATCATCTCATTTATTGACGTGTAGACATTGCCACACAGTATAATTTCAGAAGTTTACTAGATAATTATAAGAATCAGAATCATTTACATTTAAAAAAAAGACCTTGTGCTTTTAGCTCTGAGTAATGAGGAAGGATGATGCTTATGGTCTTTATCCATATACTGTTTATCTGTAATAACTATGTATAACTAATTGTAGATAGATACTGAATTATCAGTGTTTTTGTGACTGGTTTTATTACAGTAAAACTTCTTTCTTCCTTTGAACTTGAACACATGCTGTTGCTCTGTTATTTCACCCAGTTTAATAAGTGATAATTGTAGAAATGGAGATCTCCAGACTGATGAACCGGTCAAGAGGTACAATACTGACAAAATATTGCAGTCAGAGGAAGTGTGAAACCCCTATTTCTGCTCTTCTGTAAGAAACCTTGAAACAAGAATGAATCATGAACTTAATCCACTAGTAAGATAATTTTGAAACTTAAGTCTTATGCTCCTCCTCAATGACATTGCATTCTTAGCCAGTTTACAGAACATTAACAAAGTAAAAAAAAAAAAAAAATAAAAAAAACACCAAAAAAGTTTAAGGCAGGTAAGTTTTGTCTCATGGTGTCCATCAAAAGGCAGATGAAAGAGCTTTAGATAAGGAATCCTTAATCAGCACATGTAAGGCTTACTTTTGGAGAAAAAATAAAACTATCAATTATATTTTTCTAAAACCTAGATCATGTCCAAGGTTAGGCTAAGGAGAAAAGAAAAGTAAAAAAAAGATTGTGTTAATCAAAATCTTTTTATTGCACAAGGAATCTCATCATCTTTTAAGAGCAGCAGCTTTATTTCCAAAGATATGTTCGTTGTTCGGTGGGAAACTATCTGCATCACAGCATTTAGGAGAAGTACCAAAGGCTTCACTAAAAAAAACAAAATATTCTATACACTGAATAGTTTTCAGGTTTTATCTGAACAATGCACATAGTTTATTCCAGAGGTGTAATAACTTTTTGCCAAGGACAGTCACTCATGGGCCTTTTATTAAGGTCACAGTAGGAAATGTGCAGTGATAAACATGAAGTGCTAAATGTTCATGTGGACAGGAAACAAAAAATGTGACCTTTTTTAAAAGACTGGAGAAAAAACTATTCATTGAACCTCAGCAACTTAACTACCACATAGAAAATTAAAATAAGGTCAGCACTGATTAGTATTAGAAAAATAGTAAGCTATTCGGACAATGACTATGAAAAGTCACTTTGAGAATCATAGGGAAATGCTTCAATTTTCTCCTGTGTATGCATAATTTTGGATTATTAGACTGGATTGTCTGTCTTGCTACAGCTTTTTTTGTCAGTTCAGGCTAAAATTGCCTTAAACAGAGACTCCATGAGGAAGGGGGATGGATTATTTGCTCGAAGAGGGCTTGTATAGCTTTCACCAGCTGAAGTCTTTCTCACCTTTGCCTTGAAGAAAAGAAAGCGATTTGCTATAAACAAACTAAGAAACTATCATATATACTATGATACACTTATGCTACATACATCCCCTGATGGTGTGGAGAGGTAGACAACAACACACAGCAGTGAAATTAACAATTCAGCATTTTGAATTATTTTAGCACTGGGAAGCCTTGAATAAACATGTATTGGAAGCAATGAAAAATTAAAGTTTTATAAGTATTGGGACCAGAAGAGGCAGAGTGGTGAAAATTAGGTTAAAAGTTGAGTGCAGGATGCATCTGCGCTACATAAACACCAGTCAGCAGCGTGTCTCATGGCAATGCCAGCTAGCCATGAAGTGGGCTGCATTAGCATCTTGAGGGACATTATTATTTCTCTGGTTTGGGCTCCCCAGTACATGAAAGATGCTGGAAAACTGGGCAGTGTCTAAGTGGAGGGCTATGGAGATTTACTTCACAAGATGCACAAGGTGAAGCAGAGAGAAGTGTCTTTGTTTATGTGGAAAAGAGAGGTCCAAGGTACAGGTAGGGGTCTATTTTCTGTAGTTTACAGAAAATGGAGCCAGATTCTTCTCAGACGCATAGTGAAAGGACAAGAGGCAATGAACACTACCCTAATTGCAGTAAGACATATTCCAATTAGATATAAAGAAAAAATCTTCACAATGAGGGTAGGAAACACCCACACTGGAAGCATTCAGCACCGGAAGAAGTTGCTGAGAGAGGTTATGGAATCTCCCCTCAGTATAAACCTGGCTGGACAGGGTTCCAAGCTGACTGAACCTAGAAGCCAGCCTTGTTTTAAATGGGGGTCTGCACTTCCAGATGACCCTTCTGAGCTAGACTATTCTTCAGTTACAGGTTTTGGGAGTCTGTGAAGCTTTGCTTTTTGCAAAACTTTTAGGGCTACTGTAGACACACAGGTCTTCCATCTGCTTCACATCAGATTGATAATAAGGGATATATGCTATGTTACTGATTTTAACGGCTCAAATTCCGAAAGGCTAAACTGTGTTCAAGGAGATCCACAAGATCTAGGAAACCTATTTCATACATACACAGTGTAACGCTGTTTAGAAATTCCCCATCCAGCTGCAAGGAGAAAATCCATTTTACCTCATTTCAAAATTTGATCACTAGCAAAGTAGTATTATAGTATAGATATACAGGGTGTTTCAAAAAGATGGACTGGTTTGAAATGGACCTTCAATTGAAATTGGGTCCATCTTTTTGAAACACCCTGTATAAGAATATAAAAAAGCAGCTTCCTTTATCGTAGGAGAGCTATGTATAGAGTAAAAATATGATAAACTAGTTACAGTACAGGAAAACTGCAGACCACACATTGCAGACTGGCCTTCAGGCAGACACACCATGCTCCCAACAAAACAGGTGGCAAAGTTTATGATGAAAGAACCATTTTTCAGTGCTTATTTCAACCAGATCAGGACATCTTTGCCTCTACATTATAATTGCCAGTGAAACAACAGTCCCAGCAATCCAATACAAAAATCCTTTGATATTCCTATTGTCTTTTTTTGCTCTTGCTCTGCTCTTAGAATCATAGAATCATAGAATCGTTTGGGTTGGAAGGGACCTTAAAGATCATCTAGTTTCAAGCCCCCTGCCATGGGCAAGGACACCTCCCACCAGACCAGGTTGCTTCCAACCAGGAAACATTTCCAGGGAGGGGGCAGCCACAACTTCTCTCGGCAACCTGTTCCAGCATCTCTACCACCCTCAGAGAAGAGAATTTCCTCCTAATATGCTTTATGTTCTACAGATAAGATATAAGATATATATCTTATATAGATATAGGATATTGTATCCTATATGTTGTGGTCATCTGGTCCTTCCACTTTGACAGAAAATGACTGTGACACCCGTGTTTCTTCATGTCTGTTAGTGAGATGCATAAGTAACAATCTTCCCATATTAAGCCTGAATGAGATTAGAAATTTTTTCAATTAATGTGGACACTCCACTGAGAGCTACCACTATTGTTCTCACCACTACCTTTTTGCTCAAATTCATGCTCCTTCCTATGGCTTAAATGTTTCAAACATTTAAATTTAAGGGAAGAAGCACTAAATTCTCAGAATCACAGAGTCACAGAATCCTAGGGGTTGGAAGGGACCTCGAAAGATCATCTAGTCCAACCCCCCTGCCAGAGCAGGGTCACCTAGAGTACATCACACAGGAACGCATCCAGGCGGGTTTTGAATGTCTCCAGTGAAGGAGACTCCACAACCTCTCTGGGCAGCCTGTTCCAGTGCTCTGTCACTCTCACAGTAAAGTAGTTCTTCCTGATATCCACATGGAACCTCCTGTGCTCCAGTTTGCAACCATTGCCCCTTGTCCTATCATTGGTCTTCACTGAAAAAAGCTTGGCTCCATCATCCTGACACTCACCCTTTACATATTTGTAAACATGGATGAGGTCACCCCTCAG
>VZRW01005009.1:209936-253948 GCA_013398125.1 Aegotheles bennettii
ACCAGTTCTTGATCCACCTCACTACCTGATCACCAAGCCCATACTTTATCAGCTTATCTACAAGGATGCTGTGGGAGACAGTGTCAAATGCCTTACTGAAATCGAGATAAACCACATCCACCGCTCTACCATCATCTATCCACCTAGTTATTTCCTCATAGAAGGCTATAAGGTTGGTCAAACATGACTTACCCTTGGTAAAACCATGTTGACTACTCTTAATGACCCCCTCATCCTTGATATGCCTAGAGATAGTGCCAAGAACAAGTTGTTCCATCACCTTTCCAGGGATGGAGGTGAGGCTGACCGGTCTATAGTTACCCGGGTCCTCCTTCTTGCCCTTCTGGTAGACTGGAATGACATTTGCTATCCTCCAGTCCTCAGGCACCTCTCCTGTTGCCCATGACTTACCAAAGATGATGGAGAGTGGCCTAGCAATGACCTCTGCCAGCTCCCTCAGCACTGGCACTGTCATTACTTTGGTAGGGCAGAAACAAAATCCCAGATAAAGATTTTATCACCCAAATTTGGTAAAAATTAGAATTAAAATCTCACACTTTGAACTTTTCCAGTATATGGCTCAACACTTAGAAATCAATTAATTTTGGTGCCAGGATTCATGGATTAAACAGTTGCAAATTCACTTTAAACCCACAGATTTGCTAATGCTCAAACTGTTAGAATTTCTTACCCACCTAAAAATTAGATGATGCATATTTCACCTCAATATAAAAGCATTTCTCCACCATGAAGGCATTATATAAGACTTCCCATTGAATTATTCTGCTGTCGTTTTTTAGACTTTTTATTAAATTTTAAAACAAATTCAGATTACTTCTCTTTGTTTATTAAAAATAAACGATTCTGTTACCTTCTTTTTTCATTCCTGCTCGAAAACACTTTTTTAAACGACAATATCTGCATTGATTCCTTTTGTCCTTGTCAACAATACATTGCCGGTTGAATCTATGAGAGGCAAGAAAAGGTAAATGTATAAAGTATTAATAAAGCAGCACTCTGATTATGAAGAAAAAAACCAAAACACCACAAAACCTAATCTGGCCTCTTAGAACAATGTCTATAACCACAGACTTCCTTCTGTTGTTTTATATTTTTTTTATTTTTTATTAGTCAGTCTTGAGAGGTGTTTCATTTCTGTTTGGTTTGCAGGAATATATGCGTGTGTATAGAAACATATGTATTGGAATGGGCAAGTGTGGAAAATTTTGGAGTTATGTGCATCATTTGCACCTCATTTTATTTATGAGATATGTCATTAGCTGGATGCATCAAACTGCAGTGGGGGAAAAAGAAGAAGAAAAGTTACAAATAGAAAAAGGGAAAGACAATCAAGGAAAATGTAGAGTGTCACTGGCACAGAAGAGCTCTTAGCTGTCAAACCAGTGCCCTTGGCTGGCAAAGTTTACTCTTTCTGGGAGATACCAATGAACAGGCTACATGCTGTATCAGTACAGGTGACAACCTAAACAGGAAATGGGAGAAAAAATTTCTAACACAATGAAATAAAGACATGAGGAAAAACACAGAGCATGACACTGCAAGAAGGCTTACCCAAGCTCTCATGCACATCTACAGGCATACACAAGGGGAATCTGTATGAGCTACCCCCACCCCACCCTGTTTGCTTCTGCCTTTTTGCTGTACATGCGTTTGTTAGATAAACAGATCTGTGTTTTGCAGATCTCTTCTTGACATCACTTAGATCAGCTCTTGTCACACCACTTTAGGGTACGTCTATGCTGTATCACTGTGGTATGTCTACAAGGGAGAGATTTCCTTATGACTATTAAGCAATCAAGGAAGAGCGTAGCAAACAACATTTCCAGTAACAAGTCATCCTTAGAAAAAGTTTTCGCCTTTAGTGATTTGTTTAAAGTCACAGAGGTTTCCATATTGTCTGTTCATGTCTTAAAACTGACATTTTATGGACCTGTGCCTGCACAGAACAATTTGTCAAACATGGTGCACAGACCAGAGGTGTGATAATTTGGGCAGCCAGGCATCCAGAAATTGGCAGATTGCCATTCAGACTGATGGGGGAAAAATGGTCACTCAAAAGAGCCGTGTGTCACCCAAAGTGGGAAGATATGCAGATGCATTTGTACAGCCCTTAAAACAAGACTCATAAATCTTAGACATTCTGTTCAGAAACTACCTTCATAAGAAGAAAAGCTGCAAAAATTTTTGGAAAACAGTTAAGAATTATACTTGTCACAGTGCCAGTGAAAATATGAGAATTTTTCTTTTATTTTATTCTGGAAAATGACCTTTGTAATCATAAATAAAAGTTAAATAGCTCTTGAGTGATGTAATGATATCAACAATATCAACAGAAATCTAGAATGTAGTATCTGGAATATGTAATATCAAGTAGACTTGAATAAAAGACACTTTTTCCAATCATAGACTATACCATGAACTACATGCTCATCAAAAATGCTGGTTAGAATTTCTGAAGAAAAAAGCTGAAAATCCCCTGGCATAGTTCTGAGAAGTATGAAAAGGTCTGAATGTACTTTTTGCTTAAATTCATTAATTTAGCACCTCTAGATGAACTTTTGAAATACCTGCACGTATAGACGTGGTTTTTCCGTATACTGCGTCTAAAGAATCCCTTGCATCCATCACAGCTGGAAGCACCATAGTGTTTTCCAGTTGCTCGGTCTCCACATATTGCACAAAGACTACTGACCCCGCTGTCAGCAGTGTTCATGTTGACAGCTTCTCCTGAAGTGTCTGAAGAGAGGGAAGAACAGCAGATGTAGTTACGGACAAGACTTTCAACAACCATCCCATGAACAATTTGTCCTTAAATTAAGGCTTTTTCTGTTTTTTTTCTCTTTTAATTGCCACTTACTGTTTACATAGCATGGCATATCTGATTACATCTGATTCTTATTCAGATGAACTCTTTCAGAGTTATAGACACGTTAACAGAATTTATGAAGCTTGCAATAAAGAATTTTATTCTAAATTCTTTCCAACTGAATGAGGTTAAAAATTAAAGTGTAACTCTGCAAGTATAATTACACATGCATTCTTACTAATATGAAGGGGAACTTTGGCACAAAGCAGTGTTGCCTAGTCAGCTGGTAAAGATCTCATATATCAGTTCTCATAGGAGCTGCCAATAATTGGCAACATACAAAGATACAATTGCATATGTGACATTTAAAAAAAAAAAAGACTGCTTTTGCACAATACTTAATGAAAAAAAAATGCATGCTAACAAGACTGTCTAAATGTTATTTTCTTGAACAAATTTTCCAAAGGTATATTGGTGCAGACTTTACTTGCACAACAAAATATTAGCTACATGATTAACAATTAGTCACTGAATATGGTAAACAATGCTGAAGAAATTCACCTGAAATCAAAACAGACATATTTATTCTTCTTTGAGTCACAACAGAACTTTTTCTGTTCTGCTTCTAGTTTAACAGAAGGAAATCTGTTTGCAGTATGCCTTAAATATTTGTAGTTGTTCAGTGGGAGAGGAAAGAATGCCACATTAATTAGTTATTCAAACATGCATTCAAAAGTCAAGTACATGAGTTCATGAACAGTGGACAAGTCAAAAACTAAATCTGTTATTATTGATACTTATTATTATTCAAATGGTACTAAATTAAACTGAAATATATTACACAAATATATTATAAAATTTTCATTGTGTCCTGAAGATTTTACAATTAAAACAGGTCTTTAGACAGAGACAAGAAGCAACATTTTTCTCTGTTTTGAAGAGATAGGAATTATATTAAAAATTGATTAAATAAAAATGAAATCTTAAAGGTAAGAATTTCAGTTCTGAAAAAATTTTATTTTAAAACTAGGTTTTGCATGACTGGAAAATTATTTTTAAAAATGGGTAACAATTACTTAAGTCAGAAAAATAAAAAACCTTTCTTTTGAAGTTTTGTAATTGGTCATCATAATGATGCTTCAGAATAATTAAAAATACAATATTTAAATTCAATGAGGGAATATTTCATAGCAATATAAGTTGTGCAGATATACAAGGATATTTCCCTGGTATTATTCTGAAACAAAATTCTGATTTTGCAAAATTCTTTGATTTCAATAGAACTGCACAATGTGCCTGAATGTGGCTTGTTAAACTTCCCTGAATGTTTCTAATTAATTTGGTCAGCTAGAAAAAACACATAAGAAGGTTCATAAGAGGCAGCTTTCAGATCCAGACTAGCACTGTAGCTACAAGACAATGTTTTTATAATTTTATAAGGAAATACTTTGGCTACAATCAAATCAAACTCTACACAGAAAAGCGCTACACCTAATAACTAATAATTACCAAACTAATCACTTGCAGTGAATAATTTAACTAGCTCTACCACCAACACATAACACAACACAGCATAACCTCTTTAATCTGCTTTCCCATTTAATGTAACATTAACAGATCTGAAAGGGTGCTATTCAGCAAAAAACAAACGACCAATGAAATCACCCATACTAGAACAAAACGCCAAGAAATCACCTAAAAGTTACATAATCATTGTTTATAGCTGCAAAATCACTTAGGGCATAAAGGTCTGTTTTTTCTTACTAAATCAATAACCAAATACCTTTCTGTTTACTAAGCTTGCCATAAAGTAACATCAGAAATTCAGATAAAACTTCAAGCAATAAAACTAACTTAGGTTCTATATGGCAGGAATATGTGGAAATGCAGGTGCTAAGTATTTTTCCCACAAATCACTAAATGCTTGTTCTGCTTTTTAAAAATACATGTTACAATAGATCATGATTTATACTGTACGATACAATAAACCAAATTTTAAGTATATTAGAACATTTAGAAAGTCATTTTAGACTACTTGAATTTGACTGATACTTTTCTTCACTTTAATAGACTGACATTTCCTTTTTTTTTTTTGGTCAGTACTCAATGATGTCAGAATGAAAGGGTGTGCTTCCTATTTAAAATATAACTTAAATTTTTACATTAGCCAAATACAAATAGTTTTTCTCAGCTAAACATTAGCCTCTAGAAAACCGATGTTTTTTGAAAAAAATCACTCTATTTCTTATATCGACATACCTAGAAAGGCTAGATTAACATTTAAATAAATAAAATATTAGTCCAACAATTAGAAACTAGCCATCAAGAAACAGTAGCTATTTTTTTTTTCACAATCCTTTGGATAATTTTTTCCTGTTCTTCCAAACATTATATACAAAATATACTTTCATGTCTAAACTGTCAATACTAGTTATTCATTTGTCTTACAGTAAATAAAACAACTGCTGAATACACCATTTTCTTCTTTTGATTAACTGACTGGTGACAGTACTGTTCAGTTACTTTATTATATATAACCTCTCTTTTATTTTTCTTAATGTTAAAGAATTATAATGTTATTAACTTAGAGTTAGTGATGAAGTGTAAAAGAGCAGATTTGTAGTTTGAAAACAACCCCCAAATGCTCCATTAATAAAACGTTTAGCTAACACCTTATAACATTACTAAACATCACTTTTTCTGTTAACTGGCTAGATTTTGCATCACAGAACAGAACTCACCATTGCCATTATACAGAATCTGCATAGTTTCGAACTCCAGTGCTGTATACGTTGGATCTAAAACTTCACTGTAGTTTGCCATTTCCATGTCTAGTACTGGTTCCGAGAGCTTCATCATTGAATGCAAAACCAGTGAAAAAGCTGCTCAACTGTACAACCTTCCCATTCTGTTTCACAGTGATTGATAATCCAAAGTTAACTGTAACTGTGTCACTTATGTGGCTGCAATGGGAGGAGCTAAAAAACTGCTTCTGTATGCTATGTTCTACCTGTTGGGTTTGGTTGTTTTTTTTTTCTTTTATGATATAGTGCAACCCTTCTGATAATCTTGGAATGTTTTATGGAATAACCATATCAGAAGTTGTACTGACTCCAGTTCTTGAGTGAACCCAAGGACGTGCAGGAAGCTTCCTATCTCCTATGCCCTGCTACACATTTTTCTGTCAATGTGTGGTATAAACAGTCCTAAACAAATCACTCTAGTCACTCTGTGTAAAGAGACTGTAGGTTCATATGCCATTTTGCTCTCCCTCTTTAGAACAATAAGGAAGTGTGATAATGATTATGGACTATCCTCATATCCAAAACATCCATCTTCATATTTTAAGACAGCTGCAAAACCTCTCATTTTCACAATTGTTAGTGCTCTTCAATAAGCCGGCTGCGTAGGCATGCTTAATCGAGGTCTCAAGCAACACAAGGTAGTAACACCTCTCTCACATACTGTGTTGCTGCAATGGCTCTAGGTAGTGGACCTTGCACGCTTTCAGAAGGTGGCTTCTTGCTCTAACTCATCTTCAGACAAGATGTGATGGCAGAATGTTGTTTTCAAGCACCATTCAGATGCATAAGGAAAAAAGAAATCATTCGCATCATTCATTATGACACAGCTATCCCTAAGACAAAGAGCATTTACAATTGTGTTACTGCTTGCACAAATTCTCTGCAGATTTTGGAAGGTCTCCACAGAGGCTGTCCTTTTCAACCAATTACTATTTATTTTCTTTTAAACCACCCATCCATTATTTTATTCAATGAGACATCAAAAACCTGCAAAAGTTACTACTTAGAAAAGGCACATTTATTAATAACCAATGTAACTACAAATACTTCCTATACACTACAGAAGACAAACAATACATGGAAATTTTATAAGATATTTAAGTTTATGAATGACATATTAGAATATTTCACAACTACAATCATGGAAGAAATTCTACTCAAAGCATCATTTCATAGTGCTGGAAGTGTACAGCTTCACTGTCTTTCACCATAGCTAATATTTTATCTTTTTTTTCCTTAAAGAAGCATACTAAGTACCTTTGTAAATTAATATTGATGAAAAGCTATCTGTTAACAGCCCATATTTGTTTAGGAAAACAGTATTTTCATCACAAGATGCAACCATTTTATACTATCTGATGGTACATTTTGAGAAGTTTATTCAGTAGCAGAATTTTTTGCATTTGCTACAAGAATTTGTTGAATTTGTATAGTGTTTGCTACTAAACGAGTTACTAGTTACATGACAAATTATTCCTTGCATTAAATGTGCTATTTAAAATAATATACAAAGGTTCACATGTTAACTAGAACTGTCTTTTGTTCCTTAGTGCAAAAGTTTTTATAAGATTATCTATACATAATCTCTGGCTTTTTCATACCAAAATTCTATGTTGCACAAATACAAACATGCATAAAACTAGCTGAGTTTTATTTCAAAACCCCAAAACATTCTGGCATACAAGTAACTTTAAAATAATGGAATGAAAGTAAGATGGAAGATATCATGTATGACATGATCAAATCCTGCTATTCCCATCACTGTTAGCAGAACTTCCCCAGTGCTGCCAAAAAAGGCCCCTCAGTGACTACTAAAGAGAGGGAATTAATTGACCCATCATACTTCTGTCACATAAAAACTCATTTCGATTGATTTTTTAATATGGAAAAATGTACACTATAGAAAAGCCATTCTTTAGACTGTTTTTTTCATGTTTTGCTAATGAATCTTCTTACAGTCAAATCTTGCATTCATAAAAATCTGCTTTCTGGGGGACTTCTGGCATCATGAAGTAAATCAAGAACAATTAATGTATACTAAATGGCTACTGTAAAATATGTTTTCTTTCTGCTTTAGGTGGATCAGAATGCAGTCCTGAAATTAGTGCAGTTGAAGAAAGAAGCTAATGATGAACAGCTTTTAGTCTTATGTCAGTCCAAGCTTTATAATGTTCACTGGTGTTCATACCCCCACACAGCAAATTTCTTATCATATTGGACACATGCACTGTTTTTTCAAATTCTGAATGTCCTTGAAGCTTGTAGTATGAGATGTGCTTTCAAATTCTAAGTTAAGTCATCTACTACTGACAGCCAAGAAATATTAGCCTTAGGTAAGCAGAAGTTTTGAAATTGCATAATTAGTCAAGCTGCTAAATATTTTTTTCAGATAAATGATACTGTAAAGTTGAATGAGAAATAATTTTTCAAAATAAATTTTGCAGTACTTGTGAAGAAAGAGAAAGCTAGACAATAATGTTTTTGTTCATGTGGGTTTTGTTGGGTTTTTTCTTTAAATCTGATTACCTCACAATCACATACAGAAAGCATTCCTATCTTATCTTTAAGACTATTAACTCCGTTAATTGTTCAGCTCTCCATATTAAATCTAATCATTCTTTATGATTGTGGTATAGAATAGAACACAAGCTAATAAAATCAAGGTTATTTCCATAAAAGTCTTCCTGAAAATGAAAACAAATCTCAAACTACTATCACTACTGAAAACAGTTTTGGTTTTCTTTTTCTTTTTTTTTTTAGGAGCAACAATATGTCCTTTTATTATTCCAGCTTAGTAAGACATGTAGGTCCGTATAAGAAAGTCTTAACTAAAAGTTTGGGTTTTTTTCTTGTTTCCCATGTGCTCTACAGAAGGAATTCAACTTCACAGTATTTCTTCGTTTTGCAAGTACGGTGAGTTGGAGTGGACATACTTGGAAGGCATCCTGGTTTTGTGAATTAGCTGTCATATTTATCTAGCATATTGATAAAACACACAATTTGGTATGTCTCTCCTCCCACTTGCTGGCATACATGTGAGATGGGGGTACACATTGAGTTTGTACTAACCAAGCCCATTGAAACCATACGAGCTGATCCATAATGTCATTGTACTATAGTAAACTTATCTAAAGATCTCCAAGTTAGAGAGTTTATTTGCCAATACCCAGGAATACACCCAGGAAGCGGTGTATAAATTTCCACACACCAGTGGGAAATCTCATCTTTGGCTTACAAAGACACAAACCCATGTGATACCAGAGACTGAGTGTTCCTCTCCTGTAACACCTTCAGCGCCAGGGACAACACTGCCAGTCACCATGACACCAGCTCTGCTTGCAATCCATCCACAAGTATTTCATAAATGGTCCATGAGTAATGACCGGGAAATGTTTGCATGTATTCTAAAACATAAAATGATGATGTGTATGACATAAAAAGATTTGTAACACTGCAGTATTACCTTATTTGTTATAGAGATCACTGACTTTTTATTTTTTTAATAAAAATATTAGTTGAATCAGATCTAAAAATGGAAAATTCTTGGAAAATAAATAGCCTTTTGTGCTTAAGATCTAAATACAATGATGGAAACATGGTTACAGTCCTCTACAATGCTAAAAGACTACAGCAGGTCTCTAAAATTGTCATGGGTCCCCTCCAAAGAAAAAAGTTCAGAGTCAAACAAGGACAAAGTTGCCTTTGAGTTCGTTAATGTTAAAAGATTTTTCTGAACAATTTGTGAGTCATGTGAGTAAATGCATAGCACAACAACTGCATTCAGTAAGATGATCAAAGACACCATCTCATATGTCCTTCTCAAACCCAGCACCAACTGCTCAACTGAGTAAATTTATAGCACTTAGATGCTTCTCTGCCTTTTCATTTTGCATCTTCCTTTTGACTTTGTCCTAAAATATAATGGCTAAATGAAACACTAGAAAAGCAAAGCCAGTACAGGTTTTCACAGCACACTTATTAGGTGAGGTGGTAAGATTAGCTGCAACAAATGATGCTAGGTGAAACATAAGTACAAATCTTTGTGGGAAATCTAGGCTAAGCTTGTTTCCATTACACACATTTTCAGATACATAGACCACCCCAGGCATTCTATAAAAATGAGATTCTTGCACATATTGAATATGCCTCTTTTTTCATTTGAATTGGTGATTCATTATGTTGGGTTCCACTGTATCATGCAACAAAAATACATAGCTTTCTTTAATGAGTTATCGTTATAGTTTGAGGGGACAGGCAAAATCTTACAGCTTTGCTGCAAGGACCCAAAGAGGGGGGGTGTGGAGTTTAGGACCCTTTGTAAAAAGGGGTCTGGGGTGTCGGTATTCCCTCCCATTTCCTGTCAAGCTCTATAAAGCCAGGAGGACAGGAAGTTCCTCCCTCTCTTTCCTTTCTACTCGTTCCTGATTGCCACGTGGAGCTGGCCTGGAGGAGAGGCCCTGCCTTTTGTTACCAGCTCGCCACGTGCTCTGCGGGATCCGATTGCATCGGGTGCTGGGGGGGCTTTGGACTCTTTTTCCCCATCGGCTTTTGCAGTGGAGGACTTTTCGGGAGCTTGTATCGGCAGTCGTCGGAGTCGGGTTGTATATACTTGTATATATATTCTTTTTTTTTTTCCCCCTGTTACTCCCTCTCCCCGTTCCATTAAATCTGTTATAGTTTTAATTTCCAACCGTTAAGCCTTATTCCTTATTCCTCTTCCATTTCCCGAGCGGGGTGGAGGGGAGTAGCAGAAGCAAACTCTGTCTCTGAGTTGTGGCTTGCCCTGGCCGTTCTAAACCAAGAGAGTTATGATAAGAGTTTTGGGTTTGTTTGTTTTTTTTTCATTTTGGCATAAGAGGGAACAGAACATTACTACAAGCTCTAGATTGTCTTCATATTTATGCTTTTGTCTTCATAAAGTATCTGTCTTGTAGAACACCCAGCTACAGCTTCAGCAGCCATGAATATAAATAAACACAGAAAACAAAGAACACGTCTGGCTTCTGACTTGTCAAACAGTATGGACCTACCCCATTTAGAACATTTTGCAAGCTGTAAGTATTGCCTATATAGTTATGAAGATGTCAATGACTAGTCTACATCAAAGTTTCAAAGCTGACTAGGAGATTTAACACTCCAAATTCTATGAAGTGCAATATACAATTTTAATCTTGCATCCACTAGGTCCTTTGCCTTGTCGGTACTTGAGTGGAAATATCAAAGGAATATGAAAGCTTTAAAATATTTTGAGCCTGAAGAATAATTTCTACAGGGTAATTTTGAAGATCATTTACAATGGCTGCATTCTCTGCAGGTTATTCTAAAATGATAAATGATTTATTCACTTTATATACCACATTGTCATTGAGGGGATATGCTACTAGCATAGCAACAGAAATACAATGGTGCCATATGCAAAAAGATGTTACATCCACTACTTAAGGTCAAGGTAAACAAAGCTATCTGGTTTGTCTGATTCTATTTATCACTTACACACGCGCACATACATCAGTTTGCAGAATATCAGTGAGTGCCTTGGGTAGCATCTCACAGAGTACAAGACACATTCCCATTCACAAACGCTTATTTGTGCTTTCTCCTTAACAGAAATGTATGTTTGGAGGATGATTCTCACATTGCATTCACTCATGCTCTACACAGACCAAAATTACTAAAGTAGTATCTTCTACATTTTCCAGATGCCCTGTGCTACTTTCTGTCAATGGTTTAGTGAAGCCAGTGCTGCACCTGTGTGTGTGGTGGTCCTGCAGCTTCACTCTCCTACCTTTCATTACCTACCAGAGCCAGGAAGATTTTTGCTATTGTTACTATTTCATTTCTTTATTATTCTCATGTTGCAGTGAATTTCTTCAAGTAAGGAGAGCTGGATTACACCTCTAATAATTTCAAGTCAGCAGCTAACACTTTAAAACTTTCTTCTGAGTTTTTTCAGCCTTCAATTTAGCATAGCGATTTTGGATTGCCTTTAACCAAATAATACCGCTGCTGAAAAGTAAGAAATAGTCCAGAAAAACCATCTCCTAGCCAAGAGATCACATAGGAACCATGGCATATAGTCCACCAGGAAATGTCAACTAGTAGCCGTGCAACTGTGCTGATGGACAGCAGTGTGTCTGGGGTGATGAAGCAGTCAAAGCCATGATGGTGACTGTTGAAGCAGCACATTTCTAAGGGAAGATTTAGAAGGATAGCTAATGGTGAAGTGGAAGTCTGATGACAGTCAGAACACAGTATGCCAGGTACGGGGGTTAGGAGGTAAAGACTGCAGAACACAAGGTAGTTATATTCTTTATTTAGCCTGTTCTCCACAGTACACTTTGCAACATAATCATAGAATCATTTAGGCTGAAAAAGACCTTTAAGATCATTAAGTCCAACCTTCATTATCTTCCACACTCTTCTAAATTTCTAGAGGAGAAAGGAAAATGTAAGACAACTGAAACTTCCCCAACTCTCCAGTGTTTCTGTCTCACTATAAATCCAGTGTTCTACAGATTTAAAATCTTGGTTCACATATACATATGTCTGTGTATTAAGTATGTGTATATATGTACACATAGGACTTTATTTTCGGTGTTTCTGTGACAGTTGGATTTGCCTCCTGAATTAACACTGAGTATACCTACAAAAATGGATTTGACAGGGGGAAGCCCTCCCTCCCACATACTACATCCTAGTAATTCTTGACATTGTATTGTCCATGTCTCTTCATGACCTAATAGTAAATCTCTATTTTGCCACTTCAATCCACTCCTGTGCTTGCTTTGTGTCCAGATTAACAGTAAATTTGCTAACCCTATCTGGAGCTAGCAGGCATTATTCAAAAATTGTTCATTTTCATGGGGATGAAGGATAAAAAAAACTTTTGCTTTTTACACAGCAACAGATAACGTTTACTGTTACATGATTAGGTAATACAAATTAATATTCGCTAAACTTTAGTATGTAATATTTCTATTTTAACTGAATAATCTCTTGTTCATTTTATTCTTGAAAACTCACAATAACCATGAAGAGTTGCCAGTTTAGAAGGCTTGAAGGATCTTTGCAGCATAGAGGTTTTCAGTGAGATTTGCTGAGTTACAGTTAAATGACTGGAGTTACTTGTTAATTATTTCCTTAGATCAGGTAACTTATAATTTTCAGATATACACAAGAAAATTAATCAGAGAATTGTCCTGGAGAGCAGAATGAAATGAGAAGAAAAGAGGAAAGAGTTCAGGTGTAAGATAAAACCAAACCATCGTGACATTGATAAGCAAAACTAAACACTCCTGTTCAATCATCCTCAGGTGATTAGTAATTTCTTAATATGGCTTCTTGTCAAGTTTTTATGCAAACTTGCTCATAAACAATGTTTTATATAGCTAGTTAGATAAATTTTATTTGCAATTTATCCACATTTATCTTGAGAAAAAACATATAATGCAAGATATATATTGTTTAATATTTTTTTTCACAGATAAACACCTTTGCCTTTGCCATACACAATAAAAGAGTTCAAAAAAAGGTTAACCAGTATCAAGGTAAGGTTTGTCTGGGGTTTTTCTTCAGCTTGCCTAGAGACTTTCTTTTCTGAATTAATCACTGCAAGTCTTCTAATTTCTATATCCTATTTGTTGCTGAATGAGTTATATAGTCTATGTAACATTTCAAAACAAACTTGGTACACTTCTGCCAGTGCTAGTGAATTTATAACTCTTGATCCTATGTAAAGGGCTAATTAAACAACTGAATAGTCAAACAAGTCCCACTATTTCAGACTACTCTGTCTAAAATTAAAATTTTTAACTAGACTCTAAACTGACTCATCACATTCCTGCAGAAAGAACGTTGTGTCAACACACTTGGCTTAACTCTTCCAAGACACCTGCGTCGTTATGCTTAGCTTGACTTCTCTTGTTTTTACAAAAATCAGTTAATGAGAAGTTCAGAGTGTGTTAAAGACTGAGTTTAAACTGAAAGCATGGCAAAGAGACAGAAAATTCAAAACACTACCTGAATAAAGGAAGAGCATGAAAGCATAAAGGCATATATTCTGTTTCAATGATATTTTGGATCAGTTCTTTAAAGTAACAAAATAACTCGGTTTTATGCATCAAATAAATACGAAGATTTTTAGAACAACTCATGCATGGGGAGGTATGCATGTAAAATAACCTGATTTTCAACATTTTTTTTCCCCTCTGAGAACAATAATATATGATGGGATTGAGTATTGCTGAAAATCTAGCTTGTAAAATGTATCAAAACCAACCATCCAAAGCTTCTAAAACCCTAAACTGGGCCAAGGAAACCATGACTCTAGTTCATAAACCAAGAAATTTCACATTAAAATTATTTTCCTTACTAGAAAAAAGTCATTCTTGGTTTCAGCAAACATGAAATGACAACCTCATTTCCTTGAAAATACAAACAAAAGGGATGTCTTAAGAATTGGGAAGGCCCTGGACCCTTGATATCTTTATGGGCAGAGGCATCTGCACTGTAAGTGCAGTAAGTTCAGATCCCAGTGCATATAAACCAGAATCCTCTGGAGAAGGAGCTTAAGTCTGTTCTTTGCTGTACACATACTGATCTACTCCGCTATTGGCCAGGGGTTCTCTCTTAATTTTAACACATGCTAGGTATGTTCCCAGGTAGGAATAAAACATTAACTACTGTGACTTCCAAGAAATACAGACATATTTGCTCCCAACATATTTTTTAACAGGGATTTTAATAAGCTCAAAATCAGTAAAAGTTCCTTTTAAAAGTTGATGATAAATATTAGAATAATAAGGTAGGCTACATCTCTCTGATTGATAAAATCAGAACACTGATCAAGCCAAACAGGAAAAGTTTCACTGGCATGGAAACTGTGAGAGAAGCAGTCCTGCAAAGTTGTAATTAATCTCTATCTTAAGAGCAGGTTAGGGGAAACTTTGAAAAATTGTCATAGGTGCAGTTATGAGTAAAAACACAAAGCAAATCATCAACATCCAATCTGAAAATTTCTGTCTAGCTGCAATAATTTGATCAGTTCTACCTCAAACATTATAGATAACAGCTGTGTCTGGGTGGGTTTTCTGGACATCAACAATATTCATGTGGCCGTATTCCTTGTTTTAAATGTATTAATGTAGGTAGGCACCATCATTTTATCTGAGAACCTCGTAGTCAGAAACATTATTTCCATAACTGTGACAGAGGGCCAAACTATATTCCTTTTTTTATGAGCAGGGAACTGAGGCAAAGGACAACTAAAGATAGTGTTTATGACACTTGAGTCCACGTGTCTATAGTATAGTCATCTGCATACAAACCAGATGCCTAACTTCCTTTGTATACGATGATCAGAAACAGGCAGTTCTAAACAGATTCATTAAACCTATATTTAACAGTAGGTTGAACTGAATCACCTCTCAAAAACCCATTTCTTCCCACTGGTTGTCTAAACAAAGTGCTCACACAAATACAACAGACACCTAAAGTTAGGTGAGCTGATTCTACCCAAATAACTCCCCAAAATCAGAGAAGAGAGTTGAAGGTGGAAACCCTGGATGGAGACCTACCTCCTGCACTATCCACCTGAGCATTTCCTCAAAACTGAAAATATATCATAACCCCAGAGGTTATAGGTTATGAATGCAAAAAAAAAAAAAAATCATCCTTTATCACATTTTAAAACAAATTCGAAATATTGTTACACATAGTTCTTACATCATAGTTCACATCTTACATCATAGTTCACATAATGGATGCTTGCTGCAGCTTAGGACATGTTTCAGAGGGGCTGAGTTTCAGAAATAGAGTCAGCCAACTTAATGTGTGTATAATCATAAAATTATGGACACTATATCAAGTAAGGAGAAGTTAGACTGCTTCATCAAAGCTACACTCTGTGCTGAACAAAAGGAGAAATCACAACTAAGTTGCAAAATTTATCTAAGGGAACACACAAAAATTATTGCACTCCAAGGTTTTGGTGATTTTTCAAAACAATGTGGTAAAGATATATACATCCTTCCATCTGATTAAGAAGAAAAAACAGCTGTAAACTGTACTCTCTACTGATTAAATGCCCTGGCAACACTCACTTCCTAAAACTGATTCATCTTTCAGATAACATTGCTTTAATTAGACATGTGAGAAAGTATCTAAGGTGACATTCCAATTTTGATCAATAAGTTCTGTAAATATATCAGCATTTAAAACATTTTAGTATTTGAAAACCCCGAGCCGATTTGTGAGAATGGCAAAAGTAACTTCCTGTGAAAAGTTAGTCTTTCAACTTCCAAAAAGAAGCAAAATCACAGCAGGAAAGAATGTCCTAATGATAAAGAACCACAGAACAAATTTGTTTCGGAATCAGGAAGGCTGAATCAGTAGCAGTGGTGTGCAATAAGAACAAAGATGACTTCACTGAGGTGATGAAAAGGTCACTAGTGGGTGTAACAACCATTTATGTTAAGGTTTTATTACAAGTACAACAAATTAGTCATTTGAGAACTGCAGAATTTTAATCTGCAGGTGAGTGGAAAAAATAGAGGTAACAGGATTTTCTTTTTCAGGTGATGTGAGGTCTAGAGTTGGAGGCACTGTTGTAGTAGACTGACTGTTACACCCACTAGTAACAACACAATTGATGCACCAAACAGAATATCAGCATTAGCTGTCTGAAGTGGAGACAAAAACGTGACATCTTGCTAAAACTTAGCCTTGCCTGGGCCTCTGAATAAGTACAAGTAAAACACTGAAACATCTTTGTTACGCTTTTTTTGATGTATAATAAATGTTAGGAATGTGAAATATGATAAATGTTTTCTAATCGAAGTTTGATGTGATGTATCTAATTTGATCTGCATAGTATTCTTGGGGAAAAAAACAAACAAAAAAACCCAAACAAACAAAAAAACCAACAAAACCAAAACCAAAACTACAGCACTGTTGTCTACCATTGTCTTGGAAGCAACAGTTAAAATAAAAAATCTGAAATCCAACTAACCCTAGGAATTGTGGCAGAAATAATTACTTTGGGATCCTAAACTCTTCAGAATCAATGAGCTGTAAAAAGACATGACACAATTCTTGTTCTAAGCAGTTTTATTTTATGTAACTGAAGGTGTATTTTTCATTTCTTAAGAGAGAAAAGCAAAAAGTCTCAGAGGTGAAACAGGACATGAGGTTCTTCGCTAATTTCTGAGACTGGAGGGAATTCAAGTGACTGAAGAAGTACTGTAGCAGATTGTTGTGCTATTTTGTTTTGAAGAGAAGAAGGAATAAAAATAATATATTTTTAAAAAAAATACTGTACTATTTCCTGAAGGGGATCTGAATATAAAATTCAGTCAAGAATTAAGAGATACAGAAGTGAACTAAAAGGTGAGTCATTTGTATGATACATGATAATCAGTTTTATGAGTCCAAAAGGAGGAACTGTATGAAATACCACTATGGGCATGAGGAATCCTGAATGCATTCTTAATCCTTAATTTCAAACCTCAGGAGATCATCTAGTTCAACTTTTTCCTCAATGGAGGTCAGGCCACACTGCTAAAGACTTTATCCAGTCACATCTTGAAACACTTTGAAGGATGGAGACTGCCCAACCTCTCTGGGTACCCTGTTCCTCTCTGGACCTGTTCCCCCCAGTCTTCAGAGGATGGATTTTCCTACTTACAACCAGTCTGAAATTCCCATGTTTCAACTTATGTCCATAGTCTCTTGTCCTCCCACCCGCACCACAATGAAAAGCCTGGCTCCATCTTTTAACAAACTGCCTTGAGTTACAAGAGGCTGTTGTGAGATCCCCTGTCCCAAAGCCGTCACATCTCTGGGATGAAATAGCTCCGGTCTGTTAGCTTCTCTTCAGCCAAGCAGATGTTCCAGCCCCCAACCATCTTGATGGTCTTCCACTGAACTTCCTCCAGTTTATCCATGTCTTTTCTGGAAGGAAGAAGGGGGTGGAATGGGGTGGAGGACAGAGGGAGGCAAACCTGGATGCACTGTTTTAGATGCCATCTAACAAGTGCTGAGTAAAGGGGGATAATTACTTCCCTTGATCTGCTAATACAGCCTAGGATGCTCTTGGCCCTCTGCTCCAGGGACACACTTGCTGGCTTATGCTTTACTCACTGTCTACTAAGACCCCATGGTTCTTCTCAGCAGAGCTTCTCTCCAGACAGCCCCTTAATTCTCCCTCCAAAACATGACTGTTCCCCAATTGTCCCCCAGTTTCTGAATTCTCAATTGAATTTTCATTCTCTACTTTTTACATGTATACATAAATTAAGTTACCACGATGGACTTGGTTTGCAAAGATTGACTTAGCTGTCTTAAACAGTTTTAACTATATACTGCCATATCTGTTCACTTAGTCAGAACAAGGAGTCAGACAGTTGCTTCCAACTGTACTTCTGGTCACATTTCGTAGAGCCAGCAGAACTCATCTACACCTCCTACTATCTGTCATTCATCTGACAGTGAATGGCATTTCTGCTTTCATCTGCACGACAGGGGCATTAAGAGCTGCCATTACAGCTGGAATTAAGGAACACTAATGGCTTGTCAGCCATGTTCAGGGCATAAGAATGTACATCTTACAGAGGAGACTAAAAGGAGTTGGTTTGTCCATCTCAGGCAAGTGAGAGGGAGTTTATTCTACAAATAAATCCTGCACAGTAAGCATCGTAGGAGGAAAGAGATATTTAGACAATAAAACAATGCTGTCATAAGAACAAAGGCGTAAATTTGAGGCTGGAAAGTGGAAAGCTTCTAAACATGGCAGGGATATAACACTGTAACAAACCTCCATTTAGGTAGTAGAGATGGAGAATTTAACTGGTTTTAAGACATGGAGAGTAATTTATAAAAGGTATTATATGGGTTGGTGGCATCAGCCAGGTTGATGACTCAGGCAATCTCTTCTAGTCTTATGTTGCTGAACATTTGCATCATAAATATTTTTTTAAAGTGGTCAGTGAACAATATCAAGTGTGTTATTCTAATTATGAATTAAACAAATATAAATGACAGAAACTTAACCTTAGTGCGATAAGCAATTAGCAGAATCATGTTGTGATTGCAGCTGATACATAATTAACAACTGCTGCAAATGACGTTATCCATTTAATTTGCTCAGATTGGAGTAACATTATTCTTAAGCCTGTTTAGCAAGTTCTGTGGTAATGTGCACTTGAGTGAAGTGCTCTTTACTAATGTGTTTGAATTCAAAAATCTGTTATTAGAATTGCAAATAAGATATACACCAGCAACATTTCCCCTGCCCATCATTTTCTCTTATTTGGAACTATCCTTGACAGAAAATCAAATCGTAACAAGTCCAAAGGATGTTTGCACAAATTGAACAAAAGTGGTGTTATATAATTAAACAGGGAAAATGTGAAAAAAATCATCCTGACGAACCAAGTGGGACTGAATCCAAAACATGTGAGTAGCTGCTGAGTAGGAAGGAATCATGGAGTTCACTAGGGGACACAGAGAAATGTTCACGGTAGAATCCACTTAAGAAAGTAGTAAGGAGGGAAAAAAAATTTAAGTGTTGCACATTTAAGGCACAGAACTGAAGAATATCTGATCATTCAAAGCCTAATGAGATCAGTAGAAAAAATCACCACCTTTAAGGACTGGGTCTTCAAAATCAATACATGTTGAAATGGCAAAATCCCTAATTAGCCTATTAAAGCATACCAGTTAAAAAAAAAGCAAGAAGAAATTAGTGGTTCACAGATCTTCTGTTTATCTTTCCCAAAAGGATATTAGAAAATCTGGACAACTGGAGAAAGTAATAATATATGATGAGGGAGCAGTTGCCTTATAAGGAGCACACACAGCTTTGGGTGAACAACATAATGGTATCATTCGGCAAAAATCTTTGGGATGTGCATACCTTCAACCAACCTACCAGCAATTTATCCAATTTCATAGGTATTTATGTGGCTTTCAGGAGCACATGATACTTCCAACAGTTGCATCTCCAAATGGTCATCGTTTTCTAAAAGAGTGGCATGTTGAAATAGGACAGCTAATGATATAGTCTACCAAGAAAGTAGGTTACTGAAGCATGCAGTAAATCTTCACTTACATTCAAAAAAGAAAACAGAGTACAGAAGCTTCAGTTCTTCATATACAGATGAGTAAAGGCTGATTTCCTAGACTGTGTTCCCATCCTCACCTCTAAGTAATACCTGCAGCCAATAAGAGTAAAATAAATGCTAAGCTACCTGCAATGCAAACCAACTTAAATGCTCCTAAAAAAAATTCTTATTTGGATTATAAAGGTTGAGAATACAGTGTTTTCACTCAAGGTACAAAGGCATTTCTGAAGATTAAAGAAACTTCAAGAAAATGCTTAAGTCATCAGACAATGTTGATGCCAGATTTTCTTCCATTTGTAGAATAAAACAGAATAGAATTTATACAATGTCTTGAAATACTATCTGGAAGGATTACATATAGGGAATAAGAAACAAAATGGTTTTTAAGACTGCAGAACTATTGACATAGAAGCATATGAATAAAAGATTCCTGCTCTTTGGATGACTCTAATGTTTAGGTACTGAGTAAACTACATAATAAAACAGGATTTGTAGTAGAAAAGCCTGAAAGAAAAATAAGTTTGATTTGACTATGTGGAGAGGGTTTCAAGGATGAAAGCATTAAGGGAACAAAGGGACGTTCTGTAGAAATCCTGAGAGCTACTTTACACCTTTTGCAGTAAGCTTCACTGACTTTCTGGGGTGGATTGCACTTTTAAATGTTAAGCTTTAGCTGGGCAGTCACTATCTTTTTTATTTTACGTATATTTATGTCAATGTTACCTACTAATTCTATATATATTTTTTAATATGTTTAGTCTGTACATTTACGAGCAATTCTTAAATGCAAACACAACATATACTGGCCACTCATACAGTTCTGAAAGAATTTTTTTTTCTGCATCCCAAACCTAACTCCCTGCTATTAAGAGCCAAATGTCATTTTTAAGTTTTCCTATTACAAACAAATATCCACTGTCTTCAACTAAGGCAGAATTCTTTGCTTTTCTTTTTACTTAAATAGCAACCTTATGGGTCATACATCATTCCTTCCCTTGGAAGAAACTAACACAGAAAATCACTTCTAGACACCAGGGATGAAACCAGCTCCCCTTATTTAGATACAAAGGGACTTTAGTCAAGAACTGAGATTCTTACAGTCTAAATTGTAGGTCTGCTGAGGCACTACATTCTTTATTGATCTTGTAAACCGCACTGCATGCAAAATAGAAAGCAGTAAAATTAATAGTTCATCAGTATGTTTTGTCCTCAGAAGTGATACTGCTACACTAGTTTACCAGATTGATTCTGGCAATATCAGAAATTAGAGTGTTTTATTTAATAGTTAAATATATATAAATTAATTATTATCTCCGTATTTTCACACATAGACCCTGGATCAGAAACATACCATTTGGCTAACTGTGGAGGAAAAAAACACTACTTGTAATGACACAGCCTCTCCCACTGGGGACACTAAAAAGGCACATAAAAATCATCAGCTGTACTAAAGTGAGGATGAGGCCAAGAAACGGACCTGTTCTTTAAGTCCCCCTGCACATCTCTCCTTACCCTCATCTATGCAAGGTAAATTAGTCTCTCCATCATCCATGATGAGAAAAAGTTGGAATCTCTATGGGAAGCACACACTTTTTTATATACCTCTTTCAGTTGTACATTTTCAGAGCTTCCTTACACACCTAATCCTATAGCCATTAGTAAGGCAATAAAACAACATAAAATGAGCAAAGAGCAATAAAGCAATCATATGCCAGAATGTTTATTTAGTTGTGGTCCTTAATGATGGAGACCTTCGTACCCAGTGATACCTGGAGCTGCTACTAATTCTCCCCTATCTCAAATCCCTGGTTACCATTACTCTCAGACTTATGTCTCATGTTTTAAAGACCGCTTCACACAACTGTGCAAAAAAAGCCCCTCACAGAAAGAAAGGTTAGTTTTATGAAGAAAAAAAAACTTTGAAAATTCAGCTCTAATCCCTTTTTGTTTTAGAGCAATACTAAAAGAGTTGAGAGGGGAAGCAGAAAGATGGAAGAAGTGGACATCAGATCTGCCTCATCAGATGGGTATGGGCTGCACTTCTGTCCTCTTTTAAACTGGGATAAGCTGCACAAATATGAAAGCCCAGCCATAAACTAGCAACTGCTCAGAACAAATAAATTGTATGACCCAGATAACGTGATATGTTGCATTAATATTGTAAGCAAAATAGGCATCAGGCTGTGTTTGCACTAACAAGTGCATGTGATATACAGAGAATGCATATAGCTTGGCAACGTTCTTCAAATAGCATGCTTTAAATAGGAAAGTTGGTCAAAAACCACTCTGAGAAAAATTCCCCTTTTCATTTGAATTTTCACGTGTCCAAACACTGTGCTATTGTGAAAAAAATGGCTTGCTGAAATAAAAACACAATAAAAAAGAGCTATGTGTTGAATTATTTTGTTGAGACAGGATCCAAAGTAAAGCACCGTGTATAAATCACATCGTTTTACTTAAAAGCAGGGGAGAACAAAACATGGACAGATAGAGGAAAAAAAAAGATGAAGAAAATTATGGGAAAAAAAACCAAAACAAAATAGTGGCCCTTTCAGGTTGATTGAATTTTGTTTAATCCATATTTTACTCTCTGCTACATAATTTTACACTCTTGACAAAGTGTCAGGCAATTGGACGAGGGTTGGAAAAACATATGCAGCTTTTTGTCAACTTTATGCCTCCCTAAATTTAGAAGACTTTTCTGAATAAAAGAAACTAAAAATAAATCAGGAGACAGTGTCAATAATGGGGACTGAATTATCTAGCAATAAAAAACGTGAAAATGTTTTTAATATATTTAAATAGAACAATCATAACATAAATAGTAGGAATGAGACTTAACCGGCAATGAAAAAAAAGTGATTTGTAGCTGACTTACACAGATGACCTTTTTGAAAAAAAAATTACACTGCCTATATATACCGTGGCTTGTTTACTTACATGTTTAAACTATTGTAAGAACTTGTAGTTAAAATGTGGCCAACATGTACTTTACCTAATCTTAATAGCAAAAGCTGGCACTGAAGTCTTGGATAAGCAAATATATTCACATTAATAGTTACAATTTTAGTTTCCAGAATGAAAATCAATGTCAATTTACCTGGATACTGTAAATAAATTAACCATATATAAAGAAAAATTAATGTCTACAGATTTATAGTACAATTTCATTTTCATCAGACATAAATGGTGCACTTTTGTGTATATAGAGAGATAAAGAGAAAGAGAAGGTTATGCAGTTTGGCTTAGGGACAATTTTATGAAAGAGTTATGTTTAAATGCAACACAATTATCTTTAACGAAATATGTTGATAAGTTAAAAAATTGAAAAATACAAATTAATATAAATATAACATATTTAAGTCTGGATTTTCTAAGAAAACTTCTATAATAATATAAACATTCACCATACTAATTCTTTTTCATTAGAGTAATATCATCAGACATACCTGAAAAGAGTGGTAACTACTAGTCTGAGTTTAAAATTTGGTTAATATAAACAATTTTTCTGAAAAAGCATCCACAAAATCATAACAGTGAAAAGTGAAAAATGAAAAAAGACAGAACAAGTTGGTTCTCAAAATCAACAAAATGTTGATATCCAAATATAAGAAATTCTTTATCAAAGTTTAAAAAAACAGTCCTTTAAAACTTTAGCAAATTTAAGAATTTTCTACCTACCTCTAACAATAGTTGGATGCAACACTGATGCCAAGTTCATATTTATATCAATTTCTGCCAATTCTTTGCCTCTTCTCTATGAAATAACATATTAGCTGCACAGCTGTAGCACTGTCCAGTCCATCTGCCCAGCTAGCCAACAAGATCGGGTTTTTTTCCTCTTTGGGAACTTGAGACCAGCAAGGAGCAAAATGATCAGCCAGCTTTTTTACAGTCTCTGGATGAGATTAATCATGTCTCAATTTACAAGTCCCTCAAGTCCCTGAAATTTTTCATTCTGATACCCTTTCATGTCAGTCCTCTTGTTCCTTATCTTTTTCAATCTTATTAGGCTTTTATTTTCCTGTGTTAATGAACATAAGACTTTTACCAATCACTTTGACAAGTTCATCAGTGAAACCATTGCTCGTCAGAGGTATGCAAAACCAAATTATTAGTGTTAGTAGTTTATTCCTTTATCAGGCCATTCCTCTTGATTTTCCAACATAAATGTATTAAGCTAAACAAGTACAATCACACAATAAACTTCCAATATTTAACTGAATGTAGTCATAAAGTATACAACTCAGTAACCAAATCCACACACAAAATGTGCAAATTATATTTGAACCACATCTGAAATAATAGCAACATGCACTACTATTGGTATATCATTCAGGACACTTCCTTCAAACAAGCTTGTAAGGAAAGCTATCTAAAACTCTTAGTGTATGTTGCTGTTGTTTCAGATGTAGTGCTGCTTTCATTGTCCTGAACGATATACCTTTTTTAAGACTGAAACTGTTAGTAATATGTAGAACTAGAAAAGACATTTGAGGCTAGACATAGCATTAAAACTAGGAATAGAATTAGATGATGGCTTGATGGCAAGTCTGGCAAAAGATAATGATGAGATACTCAGCCCAAGAAAAGAAATTTTGCCATTGTTTTATACCATAAAAGGGAAATTCTGCAATTGTTTTATGCCATAAAAATATTTATTAATGCATTTATGGGCTGCCATTTTTAAGTTGAAACATTTCATTAATTATTGGAAGACGTGGTATAGAAAACACTGTGCAGAGCAGTAGTTAGTCTTCAAAAAATTAAATAAAATTATGAGGATGAGATGAGATGAGATGAGATGACATGAGATGACATGACATGACATGACATAGAACAAAATGAGAAGAAACAGTGAGATACATCTGCCTACCAATGTTCTCGTCATAGAGAATATTCTGCCCCCACCAGTTCTAAACACTGAAGAAGGTAGTGAGCACAGAGATCTTAGACCTGCTTACAATGCATCTTCTCAACATGGACATATCAGTGGACAAATTGAAATGAGAAGCACACACACAAACCACAGACAGAAGATCAGGTACCTTCATAAAAAGAAGCTGCAGATATTTTTCAAAAGTATTCAGGCACCTTAAGATGCAAATATGCATTACAAGAGAACTCAGGGCTCTTGACAATGGCTGGCCTTATCCTGTTGGGAACAAGCATGCTGAAAAGCATGACTCAGCTGAAAGAGTAAAAGGGAAAAGGACAAGATCACTGGCATTCAGAAGAGGCTGAATAAGAGCAGGTTATCTTGTATAAAGGCTTCTCCAACCTAAGGAGGATTCCCTCTTACACACACACACACATAGACACAATATTCACTGCACCGCTATTCTCAACGGGAAGGACAACCAGCAACTGCAGCTATTTCAGATGGTTTTCATCACCCTTTTCCTTTTTGCTGATAGACAAGATGAGTTTATTATGAGAAATCTGCTTGCATCTTTTGATGCGTGAACTTCTTTGAAAATCTGACCCCAGTCCTAAATATTCCATAGAGAAGTGTGATGATAGGAGTTTATATTTGCTAGACATTTTTTTGTGTTGAGGTCATCAATTAACTGTAAATTATTAAAGCAAACATAAATGCTAGCACACAATTCTCAGAGCTCAGTTCCAGCTGAATATGAAATCTGTTTTACAGAACAAAGTCTTGGAAAGTATAAACATCAATTGATTAACTTGAAAATGCCTTTTTTTATAGTAGGCATATCCTGAAAAAAGAGCCCAAGTTTGGTTTTTTGGTTTTTTTTTTAATTCTAAATGGATAGGAATTTCATAGGCAATCTATGCAACTAACAAGTCTAAAATAAATATATGATAAATTTTAATTTAAATGCCTCTAATTAACTGAAATAACTGAAATAATTTTAAATATTTGTAATTATTAACTAAATCCATTTTCCCCCTAAACTGGCTTCCATGTATCTGAACTACATGTGACTGTACTATCAGCCACATTTTGCTGTACTAAGACAACACAGACAGTAACAACTGGGAAAACACATTATACCTAGCACTTAGTTTGCCATAAAATTCTATATGAGTTAATGATAGATAATGGCCTACAATTCATGTGTGACTTATTTTAGCAAATCTCACTGATACAGCAATTCAAGCACACTGCATCAAGGCTGCAGTAAGTATAAGCAAATGGGGTTGCAGAAAAATCAGCAGAAATTACAAAACACTTAATAGAAAAGGAAGTGACATGCCTAGAAGTCCCATGAACTCAGTGTTGTTTGACTGTTTCAACACAGCTGTTTTATAAGGATTTCCAATGCAGAGTTTGTGGAGAAAAGAACTAAAGTGTCAGCGCTTATTAGCATCCTGTTCCTTACCCAAAGCTATTAAAACAGTTACAAAAACCTGTTCAGTATCACTGTGATGGCTGCCATTTTGACTGACACTAAAATGACGTCTAGAGGGTATCTTTGCAAGCTCTCTTTCATCCTTTTAAGTGGGTTACCAGGTCCACATCCAATACTCACAATGTGGATATACACTAGATGGTATACTCTGTGGCAGTAGGTCTGCAACAACAACAAACTTTGAAACCTCATGAATCAACCCCTTTCAAGAAGCCCTGACGAATATATTAACAACAGAAGTCCCAGGACTTTCTGTTTATCTGGACAGGCCTCTGTGTGACTTTATAAGCAATTTTCTTTCATTACTAATGAAAGCTAACCTTAAACATAATCCTAGCCTTAGCCTTTGTTTTCTATCTATTAAACAATCATTAATCCAGGAAAAATCCTTCCATCTTAACCCATGATAGCTTTGTTTCTTTGAGTACCTTTTTGAGAAAATTTGCCAAAGGTTTTTTTGAAAATTAACTACACTGTGATGAAGTCTAAAATCACAAGCAGAAAGCACTTCAAAGCTCCTAAGCCTGACATACCCCAGCTTTGCTGCATATTTTATTGGGATGAGGTCTGGAAGGGCACCATCCCCCTTGCTTCCCTCTCACTGGCCTCATGAGCAGGAGAGCAGCTATGGCATTTGCTTGCTTTCTCAAGACAAGACAATCAGGGACCAGAACAGAGGGAGCACACAACACCAGGAGGTCCATTGAGGCACACCTATGTCAATAACATATCCTTTTCCCTATACCTAGTGACTCCTTGGAAGAATTGCAAGCTCATGCAGTGTGCACTCCCCTGCAAAAATTCTTTTTATTTTTTTTTTTTTACATAAGCCACACACTGGACTTCTGCAGATTTCATCTGCAGCCCTTTTTAGGAAAAAAAATTAAAATTGCATGGCATTTACCATTTTCCATGATATTCTGATCCTTTGATACAGGGGTAGAGGGTGACCAACAGACAGACTAGTGAGACCGATCAGCAAATACGAATTGTTCTATAACAATACAGTAGAAATAATAAAACTTTCAAATACCTTCCTGCTTGTGAACAGCGTGAAAGTAACCCCTGTTTTACCAGTACTGTGTGCAAGGACCTCACATGGAAAAGTTGAACAGGTGAGACAGAAAACTTTTAAGATAAAGCAAGAATAATTCTGGTTTCCCGTCCCCTGCCACCCTGCAGACGACTCCCACACTACCACGGGAATCCACCTCACTGCTGGTCACCCCAAAGGCAGCCACTGCCAAACAGACCAGTGAAAATGGACACACCTAAAACCAAAAAATCCACTCTGTGATCAAAAAGCCATTGAAGTTCACAAATAATAGATGCTAGACCACAGTCAGTAGAAAAGTATATGATTTTTAACAAATATCTGAATTTATTTGTGGTGGAAGGTCCATTTTTTTATATGATGCATTTTATTTAGTTTTTGTGATTTGGGAAATACTAAAACAAAGGGAAGTAAAAATACACATACAAAAGACCAAACTAATACTGGAGAACTTGAAACATCTTTTGTTATGAAAAATACAAATAAAAGTTCAGGAAACACATAATTAGACCAAAAAGACACTGGAATAAGATTTGTCTTCAGAAATCTGGCAAAATTAGCCTATTTCCACAATAAAATATAGCTTGAAGCATAAACTTTACCATTTCGCTTCCTCAACTATCTTTATTCACCTAACAGCAATACAAATCTGTGTAACTGTGTAGATATAGAGATCTCCTGTGTAATCATATTGCCTAAGTATATGCTTTTAATTAATAAACAGAGGATATAATATGTATCTAAAACTGGATTACTGGTTTTACTTGATACTACCTGTCCATTCTCTTCAACAAAAATAAATAAGAACAACAGAAATTCTTTTGCCCTTCTACAATTTCAGTGGATATCTAAACATCCAGGGCTTATTAGACTCACTTCTTGTAAATTACATAAAGTTTAACACAATGTAGTTAATTCACACACATAAAGATGGGCCCTCCACAGAAATGTCAGCTTTGGTAGCAATGGCCACTTCTCAATAGGAAGAATGTACTTTATCTAGACAAAGATACTAAAACAGTTCGAACAAACTTGTTAGCAACAGATTCCCTAAGAAAAATATGCATCAAAATGTAACACCAACACACCATTTCTTCCAAGACCAGACATTATTTTCACCAAGAGAAAAATTATCTGTATGTGTAACAGTGCCCTCTGGTGAGTATGTGCCCAAGCAATACACTTTCATTATAAGGGTAAAGACAGAGATTTGGGGACAGAGCTGATAAATAATAGGGACAATTTTGCAAACTGAATTATTTCAAAACCAGCAATGATGAAGTTAGGTGTTTTGAGATTATAATTACTTTATGCAATTGGTTTATGCTTATTTTTTTAAACACAAACTTGCACGAAGAAAGAGACAGTAGCCTTGACTAGGTGAAGATTTATGAGTGCTATAGACAGCATAGCTACTTTTATGGCTGAGAATGTAATAGATCCTAAGCAAACACTGATAAGTCCTCTAAGTATCCACCCATTGAGTGTCCTGACATTGGAAAGCCCCACAGTTTTGATAAGAATAAAGACAAGCTAACTGTAGAAAACAACTTCATTTCTGAAGTCAGTTGAAAACATTCATCAAATGTTTTGCAGGCAAAGGCTGTGACTTCCTCCATTATTGGACAATGACCGTCGCTTTTTCAATCCTACTGAAATGTGTATATATATGTAAAATGCATATTATATATATATACTCACACACATAAAATACATGTCTATATATGTGTACATGTATGTGTGTATATATACATATAAAAATTAATTTAAAATATTGGAGAGACTTGCTATTGGACCAAGGGGTAAAAGTCTACTTTCAAAAGGTTTAATTGTCAAACACAACTAAAGGTGCTTCATAAAAAAATAGTTGATATGAAATTGCAGTGATCAAGACCTCAAAATACCATTCTGGTCTAGTTTATTATCTACTACGTTGGATGAAACCAAGAGTAGCTTTATTGGGAGCGTCATGCTCCTTCATCAGTGACTCCCAGTGATCACATATGGTCTGTCTCCCAAGGTACCACAGCATTACTTATAGCCTCTGCAGTGCAGCACACTACAGCAGTGTTCTCGTAAAGGCAGAAAGACTTAGGGAAATTACCAGAGCTGTTTGTATCTATGATGTTAGCACTGCATAAGAATAAGAAAGCAAACTTAATGAAGATACTACTCTAGCCAACTGAGAATCATTCTTCTCACTCATATTAAATATGCCTCATTACTCTCCTGGTCTAACCATGGTGATTAATTAACTTCGCAGTTTTTAAGGAAGGAACTTGGCAGTCCCACTCAGTTGTTTAACAAATAACCAGCTGTCCCCAGAGGACTCAAATGAGTGACTTCCAGACAAGTTCCTTGGGCCAGGGATAAACAAAGAAAAAGCCACTTCAGCAGGTGGCAGCAAGAAGCGTGGGGCTACACAACTGGCAAAATGCAATGTTTGGTCAATTTATTATAGACACTGTGATGGTTGCAGTGGGCATTGTAGGCCTTGATTATACTATATGGCTCATCAAAGTTACACATTAGCCTCCTCTAATACATTTACTTAACACCTACAGACAACCAGCCATCAGCTTTCCCAAAAAAAAGGCACTGGTACTTTCAAAGGACAAGCGAATTAATTTTACACACACACACAGAGTGTAGTATGTTTTAAACAACAACAACAACCTACAATACTTTCAGGAAGTTAAAAACTGTCCCTCCTTTGCAAATTGTTACCCTGTCAAAAATGCAGATTGAGTAAACTCTATTTTACAAAATGTAACACAGTTTTTCTAGAAAACTCCACATATGGAAAATGAAGCCAATCATCTGATTTATTCTGGCAAATAAACAAGGGAAGCGGCTGTGAAAGTCAGGTTTACAGTAGAAATATTAACTTTACTGATAACTTTAGCAAGCACTAAAGATCCTAGAGCAAAGGCTACCTTTTTATTATGGTAGCAAACAGCACTCAGGCTCATGAGACCAACAAGCATCAATGTAGTATATGAAAAACATAGTAATGGTTCAGATCAGTTTGGGACCTTCTCTGAACCTCAGGTGCAGGGTAAGTTAAAAGTCAGCAAAATAAACTACTGGCTTTTAAACTTTCCCATCATATATTTTTGTATCTCCATAGATACTTGTAAATTAAGGCAGCTGTCAACTTAAGACTTTATCCAGCAGCAAAATGGAAGAGTGAAACAACAACATAAGATGTCACTATTTGCTTATGTGACAGAAGTAAAAGCTCAGTAAAACCAGATTATGTTAAGTGTTCCTCACTGGTGAAGTAATTTGTAGCTGAAAGTGCTAGGATGAGAATGTGGTTATTTTGTGCCAGACTGATAATTTTGGTAGAGTGTAAAAAAATTATCCAGGGCAGTTGTAAACAATACTGCATGGGACTCTAGTGGAAGTAAATTTGGAGAAATTTAAGGAAATTTAACAGCAAACAAACAAATATAAAAAGCACACTTCCACAGACAGCCTTAGCAAATTGACAAAACCTGACCAATTTGCTACAGTCCTTGTAAATTCAAAGTCAATGAGATTAAACTGCAATGGACATTTTTCCAGGTACTAAAAGCAAGAACATAAAAAAGTCAGAAATCCTGTCCTGCCTGGGGGTTCGGCCCAGGCTTGTTCTGCTTGCTAGAAAGTTTTGCATTCCCTAGGGCACAGCGCACTCCCTCGTGTGCCATCAAAGCCACTGCCCGCCGCTTTCTCCTGAAGCTTTTGTAAGAGTTAAAGGAAGCTTTACTGAAATTAACTCCTTATTAATCAAAGGCAAAATAATTCTCTCTCTTCCAAACACATGAGAGAGGAGGGGACAGTTACATGGAAACTGGAGAGCCCTGGCAGCACTCCTGGCATTTTTAGCTCAAAACAGTGCATCTCTGTCAGTGCTGTGGCACGATTGTGTCAAGCCGACTTTATTCTTCCATTCACAAAGGGGTACTTCACATGCCTTAGATCAGTCACAACTTGTCCTAGTGATACTCAAGGAAAAAGGAAGAAAAATACAGTATTAATCTAGATTAAATTAAAAAAAATAAAATTAATCCAACTCCCAGAACACACAGATTTCTTTGAGTACTGCTGATTTTCCTGTGCATTCCAGTTTCTCAAGGTGCTCTGACAGCAATGTTGCATAGTAAAATAAAAATAAATCCACTCTAATCAAATGTATTTATTGTTCCTTTAGCTGTGTTACACTGACAAAAAAATGGACTCTGGTTTGCTTTCTTTGGGCTGTGGGATCACACCATTACAGATCCTTCAACACAAAGTTATGGGAAAAAGCAGGATGAGTATTTTTTTCTGGTTTCATCAAATTTTTATAGCGTCTAGGGTTTCCATCTCAACTGTTCTTGTTCAAACTAAATCTAGTCCAGGGAAAAAATCCCCACCTCATTTCCCTGAGAACCTAGTTATTTTATCTACCTCAACAACCAAGCTACTCTACCTTGTCATTTCAATTTTCACATATTTTCTCTTTGTGTATTAGTTCTATGATTCAATGAAATCTCATCTCTTCAGCCCACTGCTATAAACTACGGTCTGGAACAAAGCTCTCTCTCAAATTCAATCTCAAACAAAATGAAAAAGAGAAAATCACAAATGAGAAAGTGGACCACAACCAATCCTATGGGTCCCATTCTCACAAGTTCTGCAAGTTATTTTGCTTCATCAGGTAAACCTGAACTACAGGAAGGTGCTCTCACTTCTCTTGTTGCCGAATGAGACAGTGTTAATAAAAACAAGACCTCATTCCAGGGACACTGGAGTGTCAACGTTAATCTCTTATTTGGCTGAAATACACTTCTTGATCTTAAAAGTGATTTCTAGATGAAATACAAACATATGAAATTTTATTGTTTAAATAAATGGGGATGCAGACTGTCACACATCCAGAGGAATTACTGTTGCTAAACTATGATTACTATAAATAGCAATTATTTACTGTAATGATAACAGCTAGAAATCCTCTGTGCTCATCTGAGTTTTCTCTCAAACATTTAACAGCCCTAGTACCCAGGAAGGCAAGAAAAACCTTTACATTTATATTATCTATGCCTCCGCATAAGCACTGAGCTGCAGAGGATCTCACATCTTAAAGAACCTTTAGACAAGTACAAATTTATTTTTGTTTCAAAATTTAGGACATTTATTGCACTTTATTATACTGCCTTTTAAAAGCTTTGTAATTACTGTCTTCAACTCTCTGTATGCATTTTTCTTTCTCCTACTAGTATGCCTTCAATAGGTTTGTACAGAGCCCAACCTGCTAAAGCCTCCCCAAGAAAGCTCTAACGTCCGTAACTCACAGGACTGGATTATGAAGCTTTTCCTTCAAAGAAAAATCTGGAAAACACCAAAAATAAAGCATTTATGTAGGAAACATTTATAAATGCTGGAATGAGCCACTGTATGCGAACCTGTGAGTTTAAAGGACTGAGCAAAGAATCTATTAAGGTTCCCTACAGTTGGAAAATACTTTGTCATATAATGATGGCTGTAAGTAATTTTTGCAATCAAGAACAAGCAATTGTCTGTATCCATACTGTGCCATTGTTGAGGCACAAGCTAGGCAAGTCCATACAATTGCTTCAATGGAACTACATGAAAAGGGAGTTAGTACTGAATTAAAAAATTAGTTTTACACAATGAAAGTGTGTTTTAATGAAAATTATTGAATTCATTTTTCCTTCTATCACAGTAAGTTTAAATTGGTGTAACTCAATTCCTTGAAATTTGGTCAGCAGAGAAATCAGCAAAAGTGTACAGAATTGGTGCAAATATTCCCACATGCCACGTTAACAGTGAAGTACTAATAGCATATTGATGCTGATGTTCCTAGAGTCTCCATGACTATTAAAACTGTTTCATTTTGTTGAAAAGCTGTCCTTAGAATTCTTTATTCAGCTGAAAATAGGAAATTTGCAGCTATTTTTTACTTCTTCAGCTGATATTTTAAAAATCTAGCTTGCAGTGAAAAACTGCTAGCATTTCTCCATGACTTTCAGAGCAGTATCTCTTTCTTACCGGGTTTACCCTCATGTGATCCCGTAAGTGTGCATATGGTATAGAATGAGACATTAAAGAACTTGACAAGCTGAAATATATTCAAAGTAACTCTCTAACGTACATATGTATACACACCTTGTAATACATACACATTTCTCCAATTCCTTCAACTTTCCCATTGTAATGTAAATCTATTACTGCTAGTTTATCTGGAAAACGGTCATTTTTCTTGTTGCAACATTTTGTTTTTTTTCTAAGCAGAGAATCCTTCCTTCATGGACTCCTGCAAGGCTTATTTCTGAGTCTTCTGTTCTGTTCTCCTCCAGGTCACACCTTACTACTTCCTCAGCATGGAACCTGAGGTCTCCAGTCACCTATAATCTTAACCACCACACCAGCTTCAGTGGTGCTTATCTGTAGACACTTTAACACCTGTTAGCATATCTCCTTCTCCTTTGTCCCTGCTGTTCAAGTAACTTTTAGGCTTACAACACCAAAGACTGAGATGTGCCCAAACAAAACATCTCTTTCATTATTTACCCCTTCTCTCTGCTCTTTCTCAACTGCTTCCATATTTCATAATTTCAGCATCAATCTGGTTCTTCTCCTCCTGCACCTCATCTGCTTGCAGACTGCCGGCTGATTCCTGAAACATTCTCTGTATATAAAAATTTCCTTGCCATACAGCTGGAGCGTGCTTTTTTTTTTCAAAAAAAAAACCAACCCACCTGTAAGGGCAACAGCTCACTCAAAATCCCAGACCTAGCAATGGAAAGTTTTGCAGACTTTGTCCCCTTTCAAAGATACCCCTACCTAGAAGTCCAACTCTGTTCAGTAGTTGCTATAACTTACGTCTGAACTGTGATCTTCCTAGTCATAGAGACTCTAGGCGCTGGAGGACAGTCACTTCATTTCATTTCATCCCTTCCAAACACGAGACAGGAGACCAGAGCCTTTGGAAATATGCCCTACACACATCTTCATCAAATTCCTCATCTTGACTTTCATCTGTTTTCAATTCAGCTACATCTCCTTCTGCCTGAAAGCCAAGCTCTCCAGCCCTACAGATGTACAGACTGTAATTCATCTTCTAACACACACAATGAGGCTCCTGCTCCTTGCCCAAGAGTAAGTTACAAAAAAGAATAAACTTTCTCCAACAATAACTCCCTCTCTCTCCAAAGTACTTAATTGGAAGATATCTACAGGGATGCAAGAAGAACATGGTATGTCACATCTTTTCATGCTGCAACTGCCCACCAACCAGCTACACTGAGCATACGGATAGCTGTTCTTCTTGTGTCTTTAGTGAAAGTTAGAGTACTCAAAAGACAAACAAAAAGAATAAGAAAAAAAAAAAGCCAAACAAACTCCCAAATACATGCACCATAAACCAGGCATATATGGTCAGTGTTCGTACAGAAAAAAACACCTTTTCACACTATTCTTCTTTATTAGTACTCAAGTCTATAAATAACTTGCACACAGTCACGTTCACTCAGCTAGGGCAAGGCAATTCTGATGGGGCTGGACAGCTGTACTAAAAATGGGAGAAAACCACACAACAGGAAGGACAAGTTTTACCTTCATATAGGTTAAGCAATTTACAATTTTGCTTGAATAAAAATGTGCATAGTTGTTCTTCTTTAGAGACACACATAGAAAATTTGAAATTAGCTGTTTGGACACAGATAGAGCAAGCATCAAGGTTCAATCAATAGGCATCTATAGGAATAAGAAATTGTTCAGGTGATTTAAAATGTGTGGGATTCTTTCCTTCATTACAACCAACTCCGTTTCTTAGTTTACTAAATCTTAATTTTTTATTTAAGTAACAGTCTACTGTAAGGTTCTTACGTGTGGGACATCATTTTAAGGTGTTCTTATTGAAGTTCCTAGAAACTGAAAAATGTGTTGGTCAAGAGCTAGACTAGTCAACCACTTATTCTAATTTTATTTTAAATGTTATGTTTTCATTTTAAATATTAAGGATCTGTTTCAAAAGCAAATTATTGAAATATCTATTGCTTTTGCTTTTATATTTGTGTAGACTATTCAAAAAAATAAATTTAAATAAGCAAAGTGTTTTCTTAATTTAAAATTCCTAAACACTGACTGCATGTTGGAAAGAAATATAGATATAGTAAAAATTAACATAAAAAGTAAGAATTGTTTAATAAAGCAGCTGTCAAAGCTTTGTTTTTTCTTACAACTACGTCTAGTATAGCTGCAACTGCTTTGGTATTTCTGTACATTTTACTACACGAAAAAGTAGGTGTCACTGTACTTATAAGCATAGCAAATCTTAGTTCTTCACACATTCATTACATATGACATTCAATATTTTTCTAGCTCAAATAATGCCTATCTTCAGTTTTTTCTGTAGGTCATCATCAACACCATCTCATTTATTTCATTTGGTGTAATTCCCACAGGGTTATTGCAAGAAATTTCAAAGATCCAGTATCATTAAAGGTTATCAACTATGTGTAAAAGTAACTGACCCTTTCTCGCACTATAATCTGCTTGAAAAACTTCCAAAACACTCACTGGAAGTTTTACATAAAGTCAACAATATTCTTCTATGTCGTATGGTGTCTTTCTTCTCAGGAACCCAATACCTTTTGCTTTAAATGTCGAGTGTGCTTAAGTATAGGGCCTGCCTATAAACCAATTTCTATACCTATTCATATTGACCAGTCACCTTCTAATGTGTGATTGCACAGAATCTTCAGGAATGCATTTAATGTGGTACATTTAGTTTCCATAAAAGAATGTAGCAGATGAAAGAAGAAAGGTAGCAGTGGCATCATACTGTCTGCAGTACACTGTGCATCATTACTAAGTGTCTGACTGACAGAACTATGAGAACCACTGCTCTGTTTAACTATAAACAGGTATTTATAGACTAGCAGATAAATTTAATGTCATAAACATCCCCTTTGATTGGAAAAATTAAATTACATACACTGTTTAATATTAGGTGGCTGGTTTGTTTTCTTTTTCTTTTATTCTTTCTTAAATTACGAGGCTAATGAGGCATACAAAATGATTCTAAATGAATTTAAGAAAGGATGTAAGGCTTGCTTTATGGGAAGGTTATTGATTTTCAACAGGAATCTAACTATGTCACATACTAATAACAGCATTAAATGTTTTGTATCAGGGCAAGAAGGCAAGTTGCAGACTCGTGATTCACGGATTTACTCTCAGCCATAGGAAACATACATTCATACAAATGTTGTATCTAAAGCTTGAGATATACTATGAGCAATTTCCAGTGTTCCCAGCTGGAAGATAGCCTTGTATGTACACAAGCTCCTCCTGCAGTTCTAATATAACTATGCCAACTCAAGCGTCAGACTTGTCTCAAATAGCCAGCACTGGGTCTGAATTAGTCTGGGTTAGAATTTTTAATTCAGTGGCATTAGGACACAGAGAGAGAGGCAAAGATGAGAATGCTTCTGTTCTTTGGCACACCAAATGCAAACTGTATATGGAAAGCATCTCAGCTGAAAGAAAGGGATTCCTGCAAACCGCAGCCACTAGCAAGCCACAGATTTTTCCTGATATCAGAAAAAATATATCTTGACTTATCAAAGATTACAGGACATGCTGAATTCTTTATCTAGCTAAAACCAATGGAGCATCTTTAATTTTCCAGGATCACAAGCTGCTCTTGTGGTGGGCAGATGTATCCTTTGCAGAGAAGTAAGTGCACCACACAATCCATTTTCAAGACCTCTAAACCATTACTGGGTTAAAGTCAGGGCCCCCCAAAGTTTTTGCTCCCAGTTGTACTGGTCTGAGGTAGAACAGAGCTCTTAAACTGAAAAATAGACATCTATTACTTTGACCACCTAAAATTACTAGACAAGGCAGACAAAGAAGCTGTTTTCATAGTGACTTCCTAGAGCACATTGCCTTTCTGGGTTTGATAATGCCTTTAGTACTGAACACCTGCTTCCCTACAACTATTGAACTACATTACTTTGCCCAACCAATGAAACACTTCTCTACTAGGAGAGTTTTCTCCTTCATGACCTTCCCTCTACAGCTAGCGTCTATCACACACTTTGTTGGCTTGAACCACTCTACAATGCTGCTTTTCACCCTCTCATGGAAAGCAAGAGATCAGCCGTACAAATTCAAGGCTACTAGATGTAAAAGGAGACTGTAAAGGGTTAAAAAATTTGCTGCAATCTCATAGATATGTTCCTCAGGCCATTGGAAGCTGTTCTCATTTTCTACCTGCCAAGCATTTTGCAATTCATACATGTATCTTAATTTCAGAATGCTCATTTACTCTGTCTGGTACCATAGAAACTTGGGAATGATCACTGGGAGTGTTTTTCATTTTCTACCCTCTTTCAGCTTCAAATACATCTTGGGAAATAAATTACTTGACCTATTGGATTAAAATAAGATAAAAACTCCACTATTAAGTTCTTTGCTAACAAAATTCATGGTAAAATTTCTATTTAAATTTGAATCCCTTTCTCAGCCAGAGCCTGCAAACTGCTTAACATTTCCTTGCCCTTGAAACGTAAGACCATTAATTCAAAAGTTTCCTAGTTTTGCTTTGTTATTAAAAAGGTCTTTATAGAGTTGCTGTTGGAAAGATTACTATAGTGGAGTTGCTTGTTCTCCTATTTACCACTAATCAACGTAACGTTAAAAATGAGAAATTAGTTGCCCTCAGTCAATTTTAAAGCAGGCAAATATCCCTGCCATTTTATATCCACCAGTCAGCTTACTCTTTTTGGCAAGAAAAGAATTTGCTGATTTTGTTGACAGAACAATTTGTTGAGGTCTGGCTGCAGTACTCTAAAACTTCAGCCCTGGCTCTCCTCAGAACTGATCATTCCTTTCAACAGGGACAGCAGAGGCCCAGACCTCAGCCACTGAAGTTCAACATCTACTAGATCGATGCAAGCACCCCTGTGTTTGGCAATTTAAGCAACTATCTCAACTGCGGACAAGGATGTGTATTAATCTGGCACCTTTGTTACGGGGACAGTGACCTTTCAGGAGAAGTGGGAGAGGAAGTGGACAAGCAAGTGGTGCTAATGCCTTAGGCTGCCTTGGTTATTTCGGTTGAGCCTGAAAATGGAAGTAAAATGCATCAGCCTGCGTCAGGGAACTTGTACTTTTTCCTCTCTGCTCTCACTTAACTTCACAAACAAAGGCATCTGAATGAAGCCTGTCAAATTTGGCTGAGATGGACCACAAATTAAACCAAAAGCTCAAACCAAACTTATGTTCTGTGAAGTACAGAATGCACTTAGATTTTCAAATATGGTATGGACTTGGAGCTGGGGCTCTGGTTTATCCCATTTATGTTTTACCCTCAATACTAAGTAACAGTAGCTAAGGAGATACAGACCCTGTAAAGTACTTTTTTTTTGAGGTAAGTTATTTTCGTCTTGACTCACTTTAAACTAAAAAAAGCTGTAACCAACAAACAAACAAAAAACACAAAGTTAGCCTAATATACCTGCAATTAGCTTAATGCATTTTATATTTTTACGACTAAAACTTCTTCCCCCTAATCCTGAGGCTACTTTTTTCTCTTTGGAGAAATTCCAGAGGAGGCTTCCTTTTATTTTATTTTATTTTATTTTATTTATTTTATTTTTACAGATAGCGTTTTGTCTTTGATACAATGATGTTTTTTTATGCAAGCTTGGATGTTAACACCAAACTCTTAAAGGGACTAGTTTGCATCCCTGTAATTTATCTAGAATATTGTGAAATGAAACATAACAAGATAAACCTCATATTAAAACTGAGTGCCTTCCTTTGCATTTTTCCCCCCTTACTACCACAGCTGAAGTTATTCATATTACTATGATCAAATCTAAAGTTCTGCCTTCTGTCAAACCAAGTTCTGGCACTTCAAAACTGAAGTAAATTAAAAAGCATTGTCTCTAAGTCTCCATAAACCACTCATTAAAATTACATGCTTAATATTAATATAAAAAGTCACTGCAGCTCAGAGTCAGAAAAAAAGGGGAAAAATGAAAGTTAAAAGCAATATTATAGGGTAAGACTGTAAAACGTGAACTGAGACAAAAGGCTTGGAAGACATTCAAGCCTCTTAAAAACGTAAATCTTTTCAAAATGTTTTGGATTTGGACATTAAAGCCAAGAATATCACTATTCTCCCAAAAGACAAGAAGCATATTAAATAAGGATAATACATACCTATAATGTAGATAGCGTCTACCACTAAAATCAGATTTAGCAGTAAAAGCTATGCATAGTTTTCAGCATTCATACGTAAAAAGCCTACTTCCATTTTTGTGAGAACAAAAGAAGAAATACGGATTGAAGGGTAACCGTCCAGAAACCATATGATACTGCACACGCAGCGAACAACGTACGAAATCTCTATCCCACCTAACAGTGTCACTGCATGGCTACTGAACAGTCCACCAGAAAAAGACTTTTCAACTTGCTTAGCAGCTGGGAGCAGGGGACTAATAAACAGGTGAAGTATTTAGCAATTTGGTGAACAAAATCCTATCCGTTTCCAAAATCATAATTTTGTCCTTGGAACTACAACAGCAGGGACAAGACAACACCTGACTACACCTATCGGGTGCAGAGAGAGGACAGTGAGAGTGTGCGTATTAATGTGCAAACACAGTGTGGTCACCATCTCACTCCTACTAATATAATGTCAGACTGACATTTCCTTGCAAAAGGAATAAATATTATTATCCTGAAGGGCGTAGCAAAAGACACTGTCTGTGAGACATTTTTGAGTGTGATTATGAAACAGGTGGTATCAATAAGAATCGTATTTCTCATCCTAGTCATCAATTAAAAAAAAAAAGAAAATAAATGAAACTTTCTAGCTGCAGGACGCACAAAAATTGCCTGAGATATGTGAGGTAATACGGTCATTGCGATGAGCCATCTTCACACACCTGGACCAGCTCTGAGAGTATGAACTGGACTCACTCAGTGCCTACTGCTGATATTTTACATGTCAGCAGTTAAGGAAAAGATGTCTTCTTTAACAAATAAAATGTGAAATTGACTCTGCATAACTTTCTGCCGGTGAGACTTATTTTGGTTAGCAAGTACCTGGTTACTGATGGACATTGCTACTTGTTTTTTCTCAGACAAACTTGTTTTTTCTCAGTACAAACCAGGCTGGTGTAGCCTAGCAACTCCATACAAAAATGATTCTCAAAAAGGGGATTCTCGTTGCAATCTTCCCATATATGCACTATCAATTGCAAGCTGAATCGTATTTGTCATTTCACAGAGGCTCCATCCTTCTCTTCCACCTGAGCCTTATCCCTGTGTTTGGGCAGGTACTGTCATACATACACATTGAGAAATCCTCTTCCATCAGAGAACTAAACAGAAATAAAAAAACAGATGTCTAGGGGCAAACTTTACTGTGCTAGGAATAGATAGCGGAAACGGCGCTATTTGTTTAGGTCTATTGCAGTTGGATTCCCAGATAAACCAGGAGGCAAGGAAAATTCACACAGCACCTTGTATACTGCTGACTATAATGTATGTCTTGTTGCCTGGATACCTCTAGTGAATTACCAAGCAAGGATGTCTTTTTCCTAGTCAGTATAAAAGAACAAAATCCCAACCTACTACTCCATAAGAGGCACACGATGCACATGGAGGCTTCCTGCGCCCGTGCCAGCCGAGTGCCAGAAAGAGACAGACAGAGCCTTGAGAATTTTAAATCTTGTGGGTTGCCATGCCATGTTACACACTAGATCTCATACAATTCATTACCCAACTTGCAGAAAAATAGTTCAAGAACTCAAAATAATGAATTCTGTCATTTCCAATAGAAGTGTGAAGGGAGAATTATGAATGAACCTTTTAAAAACATGTATGTGGAGGGAGATTGCCCTTCTACAAAATGAAAGCAGCAGGCTTCTATTTAAATGGCCCAATCCTGAAAGCGAGACCTTTCATTTTCAATTAACTCTAAATTGACAATTGAGAAAGGTTTGAAAATGTTGTTGGAGCCTTTCAGTTTGATAGATCTCAGCTCTGACATTGCACATAGCATTCTGACCTGATTTTTAGGGTGTGCTGTTTTGAAATTGAAAATTTGAAATGAAAAATATTTGATTCAATCAAAGCTGTTGCAAGACATTCAAACCTCTTAATCTGTTAGAAATGCATTTGCCATATTTTCTCTTCATGATACGTTATCATTCATTAAAATACATTAAAACCTAGGAGCCATGCCTTCCCTCAACCTTATGTTATGTTGCAGTAATACTTTCATTGAGAAATTAAATTTTATCACAGAACATATTACCATGTACAACAAGTAACTATTTACCACAGAAATAAAACTTTTCCTTATATTCTAAAGCAGTCTACATTATCAGAATAATGGAATTATCTGATATTCCATGCCTCATATCAACATGACACAACATTGACAAATCAAACTAATTTTCAGGCTTAATACTGATTCTTAAACACAGAAATAGAACAGCTGAACCACTTCACTAAATAAAATATGAAAATAAATAAATTATAGAATATTTCAAAGTTCACAAGCAAGAGGCAGAACTTTGAAATCATTAAGAAGTGAGGCAGAGAGGTGTCTGCATTGAAAGAGTCCTTTTACCAATTAAGAGAGTACATTGTCCCTGCTACTTGACAAATGTAAAAGCACAGTCTGCTCAGCTCAGAACCACATTATACCAATAATGCAGTCTTAAATCTGTTGTGAATTGTTATTGTTTTCTTACAATAGATTCAATTCAAAAATAAACAAAACCAAAACTTTGATATTTTTTTTTCCATCATGTGGGTTACCACATTACTAGTTCTGAATTTTTTCAGGAAGTCTCTTTCAATTAATGATGAATTGATATTGCTTAAAGTAATGTTTTGTTTCTCATAGCCAGTGGAATTGATGTACATGATGAAGATTTGCAGGTAACACTGATGACATGTGCTGGACCCCATTTTTCCATCCCAGTCATAAAGAGCTTGAAGAAACAACACAGACCAAACTCTTGTAGTATTGAGACCATATGGCCGTGATATAAATTCTGCTGCAAAACACAAACCGTTTCACGCACAAGGACCAAGTTCTGGTTTTGAACTACTGTAGTTGTTTGGTAAACTCAGTGGGATCAAATAGGATTTGATTCAGAGATTCAAATTTGGCCAGGCAATACGAGGCCATATCTTGAGGAATGGGAGTAGCAAAGATGTGTTTATACTAGAACATTTTTGTTAGGGAGTTCCTCTGAAGATGATTTAGTGATGTGCAAAAATTAACAGTAAACATTGCTTGGTCATCCAAGGAACTGGCTATTATAGCCAAGACACAGGAATCACATTTGTCTCACTGTACCTCCTGTGTTCTTCCCTGTGTTCAATGCCACCTGAAGCTTTTCTCAATACGCTGTCTAAGGGTACTTACAACAGCCATCTTGGAAATGCAAACTGGACCTCTGCATTGCTCTGGTTTTACACTACTGCTACTAAGTACAATACTTTGGAATGCAGAAATTCCCCTAGTTATGTGAGATAAGCTGCAGAGAAATGAGTCCAAATGCGTGAGCTACTAAAATCAAAGGCAGTACCATGAACAAGCTAACAGCATCCTGATCTTGTCCTACACCTGATTTGATTTTATTTTGTTTTTTAATATGTGTATGAAGTGAGCCTTAGGCAGCCTGGTGTGCTTCAGTAAGAGAGGGAGGGACAGGGAGCCGAGTACTGGGCGATGGAAATACCACTTTTAAAATTATTTCTTCTCAACGCATCAGAGATTGAAGAATGAGAAGTGTGAACTGAGTTATAACAGATCATTTTAAGCATTCTGTCCATTTTCCCCTTATCATGACTACAAAAAGGAAAGAGAAAAGAATGAAATTACCAAAATAGTGTTCGTAATATTTGAAAATCACCTGCATGTATATAAATGTTTCATATGCCTCCTCTGTAACTTGTAAGAACTTCTGTTCTTAAGGAATATGGGGAATCACGTAGCACTTTGTAGTTTTCTCAGCACGTAAGAGACTCAGGGACTCTGAAAGCTGTGTAGCATAATCAGTCTTATTCACTAATTCAGTTTTAACTTAGCATCAATAACACAGGAGATGTCACTTTAAACTGCCGCCTTTATAATGTAGATGAAAATCAAAATAAATCAAAGTGTGTGCAGCACGGTACAAGGCCTACATGAAGGAAGGTCCAATTTAACACAACCATAGTTTACTATGGGACAGTATCGCTGTTGCGAATGTGAAAAGTCACTTTAAAATGCTGTTATTGCAACCTGCTGTCTACTTCACAAGATGCTTGACTAGGTCTCCCATTGCAGTGTGCAGGAACAGATGTTCAACTCACAGGTGCGACATCTGAAAGTTGGATTTCATCAAAGGTACCCTGTAAACAGTGCACCTGCAACACTGTAAAAGCACTGGCAACACTGCTGGATTCGCCTGCAAAACTCACCCTTGGCTTACTTGCCCGTTTCACGTTTGAATTTTTCTAATTAGCTTTCCCCTAAGGGAAGTTATTTCGGGATTCCCTACCAAGGCATCCAGCACCGGCCAAGTACTAGGAGCAGCCCTGCAATAACAAATCCATCTGCATAAGGGCGGAGAAACACATAAAGGAGGCAAAAGCAGAAAGCCTTTTGCAAATCTCCCGAACGCCGGTGCAAAGCCGTGACTTGAGCCGCTGAGGAGTCACGAATGCCAACAGAGCCCAGGAGGCAGCGCGGCCGGCGGGCGGGCAGGGGCGGCGGGCGAGGGTGCGGGGGCTCGGCGGGGCCGGGCCGGG
>VZRW01005009.1:259049-293756 GCA_013398125.1 Aegotheles bennettii
GGCGCAGCGGAACCGCAGGGCGGCCGCAGCTGGAGCCAAGGGGGGGAGCTACCGCCCCAGCCGGGAACCACCGCCTTTAAGGGAGAAAGTGAGCACAATCCTGCAGCGTGTCCGTATCACACGCAAGGCGTCCCGCATATTGCAGGGGGAAAGGGAAAGGGAACGATCGGCAGCCGAAAGGTTCCACGTTGCCAGAATGCTTCGTTCACCTCCACCCCCCCAACTTGACCCTTCCACCCCTCAAATATTCATCATGTAGATAGATTGCTAAATAGAGTGTAAGAGCCGGGGTCTCCGTCCTTGTTTGTTCCACCTGACCCATGTCAGTGATCCCTCCTACCAGTTCCTTCCCCGGGAAAAGCACATCCTCCGATCTTGCAAATGGAGAGTGGGGGGCACATCATCGCCTAGGACGTTGTCATTGACATAATGTAGTGAATGTGTGGAAGTACAAATCATGTTCACCGTGTCTGTTTTTCTGATTAAAAATCCTGCCAGGCTAAGGCAGGAGTAAGGGCTCAGAAGCACAAATGCAGTTACTGATGTAATGAGAACAAATACAATGAAAATTATTCCCCAGATGAAGACAGTAACTGCATATTTGGAGATATTATTTTGATCTTGTTGCTTAATTCAGGCCACGTTCATGGTAGGCTTTGTGCAAATTGTGGTTCATTTCTTTTCCTCCCAAAATACAATCAAGAGATGCATCCATGAACAAAAGAGGAAATGAAAAATATTTCATAGATATTGTAAGTACTTCAACATACCATATCTAAAAACACTGGCCATAGCAGATCAGCTTTCTAAGGATTTGTTGCTTGGTCTGTGCTTGTGAAGTCTATTGTTCTATCATTATTTGATACCTTTAATGTGATTTAGAATATACTTCATGCTTATCTACAAAAATTATCAAGAGTTTGTATGCATGGCAATTTCAGCATGGATACATATCTGCTAGTCTAGATGCTCTGTCCAGTACTGCTATTCTGAAATGATCCTTACTCAAGTGGAGGCTTCTTCCTTTAGGTATGAGTATTCAGTGGTCACCTCAGACTGCCTTCCAGGAGATACAGCACTTGGGAGATACCTTGGAAACTGTAGGATAGGCTAGCAGAGGACATTGCTCTTGAGAGAGATTTAAACAGTACCAGTGTGGCAAGTTTGCAAAACTGAAGCAGGCTAGAACAGAGATTAGCAGGACAAGCATGCATGTGATAGATAACTTGTACGCAAAGTAGTTCCACTTCATTGATTCAGTTAGGGATGATTGGATTCAAAATGCAGGCAGGGCAAAAGAAAATGATCTTTTACTGGTGAGTATTAATTCACACTGCATATACCAATAAACAGTGTGTATATATTGATATTGACAGTGTAGACTTGGCACATGAAAATAATCTCTTGCTTAGAGTTGGGAATAATTCAATCTCCATGACATCAACTGATGAAAACTTCTGCAATGTTTTCACTTGGGGTCCACAGGTAAAAAGCACCCTAGAGGTCTAACGAACCATCTAAACATATTCCATTTGTCTGGGCTAATAATAATGGTTAAAACTAAGTGGTCTGTCTGGGCTATTTTTATGCTCAAGTAGATGCAGAGAAGAGAAGGCAATTCAACTTTGCCTAAATCTTGAAGTTTGCCAGCTATTTTTATAACATCCCAGAATGCATTGTGCTTAGCACTAGATTTAAAGAATTATGGAATAGCTTTGGAGCCTATTTTGGATGTTAAATTGTTTAAAAGAATGCTTTTTAACTTACTCCATTCGTAAATCACCACCTATTCAGTGGAGGTACAGACTCACGGCAATATTCATGTTTTTATTTACTTTTCACAGTTACCCCTCACCTTCAGCAACATTCAGAACACATGATCAAACCCTATGTTCTTATTTATGTTAATAATATAAGCCAATATTTATTTCTAAGATAGTAAAAAAATTGAGAATTGTGGCATTTTAATAAGTTTGTCTTTACACTGCAATTTAACATAGCTATAGATCTGAAACTCCACATATACATTGTCAGTAAGAACTGTGCAATACAACACAGTCTCCCTTAAGTCTAACCTAAAGCCTGACTGCAGTATGGGCATTTTTATATTCTAGACTCTGAACCTAAAGTTGTCATTTATTTAGAATTTTTACATTAAACTAACAACTTAATAAAAAAAAGTGTAAAAGCAACATCACTTAAGATTGCTAAGAGTATTTACCTATTAAATCATTTGTAAAAATAATCACTAACCCCAGGAAATATGTCAAGGTCACCATAAAAATAACCGCACTCTATAAATCATATGATACTACATAAATTAATACTGCTAACTTTCAGTGCATTTTCTCATACTGATTTGTACAAACAAGCACTTTCTTTCAAGAAACGGGAGAGATCGATGCATGTTTTTGCTGGCTTGACAGTAGGATCCTTTAGTGAAGTACTCAGATTGTTTTTCCCTAGAAAGTTCGTATGTGTAGTTTGATAGCGTGCTAATATGAGTGAATTTGAGAGTGTCCACCTTTCCCTGAGAAAAGGAAACAAAAAGACCATTTAAGTCATGATGATGTGCTGGTTAGAAGAAAAGGAATTCATCAAACTCATTACAAAATAGCTGTTTTACGAGTTACTCATTTGCCTCTGTAATACAAAGCATATAAACAAAAAAAGGCATGTTGGACAAGAGTACATTGAAAGGAAATTCTCTCCCCATTGAGGAATACATTAGATCCTCTGAGAAAGATGTCCTTGGGGAACAGCTGCTTCTCTATTGACTAATCTACCATCATCACAGAACAGCTGGTTTGTCTTTTACTGATGATCTATATATATATTTATACATTCGGATAGATGTACTATTTTCTCTGCTTTCTCAATAGACATACTGTGATATTTTGCCAGGTTTTTAAGGCTTTCGATGTTCCAGTTCCTGATTCATGTATCTGGTATAATGGGGTGTTCCTCATGCTGGGGCAAATAAAAGTTCTGGGGAGAAGACCAGACTCATACAATAAAGGAAAGAGGCCCTAGACCCCCTAAAGATGAAGCTTGTTTCACAGGTCTAGCACAGGAATTCAGGTAAGCATACAGAACATATATGGAAGTATGGAAGTAGACCTAAGATCTAAGGAGCTGTGTTGCATCTGAACGTTGGTGCGCACCAGATTAATCTTCTGTTATTTTGCTTGAGCCTCAGGGGTGCAGATTTGTACTATGAAGTTAATTTCAGACTTGCTTCTCTACTGCAGCATCGCTTCCCGAAACCCTTCATCATACAATGTTGTATGAAACAGGGAAGGGGATTCAGAAACATGAATCTTAAATGACCCTTATGACTGAAGAAAATTTCAGGTGAAGTTTTTTGAGAATCTTGCTCTCAGATAGTCTCTCATCCTGGCTTGTGAATGAACAAAAGTGACCAAATCAAGTTACCAGACTGAATAGGCTGACAAAAGAAACTCTTTTAAGGGAAGAACAGCTATGTACATGCTGTAGAGTTACTGTCAAAGTTCAAACAGGTAGATTTACACCAATTCAGTTATATTCATGTTTAATTTTATTTTTTGATATTTGAATATATGTAAAGTATTGAAATAGTCAAAATAGATTTATGCAGCCCTCTCATGGGCCTTAATTATGACGATTGTGCTAATCAGAGAGGCAGGACATTTCTATATGCACATAAATATTGGAAGAGTAAACTTCTTCAGTTTTCTTCTCCGTAATTATAATTTTAATACTTCACAGAAGGAAAATTAAAGAAGAAAATATGCTTTTTCTTAATTTCATTCTTTTGCATGTAGCAATTTCAACAATTTGAAATCCAGCTCTCTACAATAGTTTCTGTGGCTTATATTTTGAGAGAGTGTGTAAAATGTAAACTATTTTATTTCTTTGTAAATGTCAAGAGAGTATCAATCAATAATAGAGTGATAACTATGCTATTAACTCATGTCACCCCTGTACCTTCACATTAGCATCACTGAGAATGGTATTACCCTTTCACTGACCTCAGTAAAAGCAATAACATCCTTTTCTGCTAAAGTTAATTTTTTTTAAGTGAACTTAACACTCCTGAACAGTGATAGATTGACAATCCTGTAAAGTGAAGTTCTTCATTTGTTCATTGACTAGGTACTGTGTGGGTAGTATGTAATTCTGCAAATTATCTAGTGAACTAACCCTGCCCCAGAAGGATAAGAATAGAGTCCAGTACTACTTCTTTCACCCATTTCATTGAGGCATCACAACTTAGATGTCACTTGTCAGGGTAGTTTCTGATGCCCTTGCTGTCAATTATCAAGCAGAGTTGTAATTCCAATTAATTTTTGGCAATCAATCACATATTACTGTAATCAGTATTGACAGAAGATAGATGGCCACCACAGACCTGCAAGCGTAGGCCCCATATCCTGTTACCAATGCTCTAGGCTGCTTCATTGCAAAATGGCATCACATAGCAGTTCAAAAGGCATCAGGAAATCCTTGAAACAACTAAGGAAGTTAAATGCAATGTAATAACCTTCTGTCAAGCTGGTAGTAAGATTTTGAAAGCTTTACGCTTACTGGGCAAAATGGAGAAAATTCAGTGAACAAGCACATGGAAGATAATTTCATTACTCTCACACGTACATTTTCATATATGAGTGTTACATCACAGTATAGTAATCAAGTCTGTGTATATTTAACAGAAGTCTGAAACATCATAGCACTCTGGGCCTTGCGACTGCAATGATTTTCACTCAGTTGTCCCGTCTGCCATGGGTCTCAACCAAAGAGAGGAATGTCTCTGTGCCTTTCTTCTGTGTACAAGGAAAATATGCAAATACTTCCCTATTTCAGAGTAATATAGAGAGCAGACAAATATAGAGAGATTACAAATTGTTCTGACACAGTGGCAATAAGGGAGTCAGATAAGAAGCTGAGATAAAACTGTGGCAGGATTCATTTTTAATGGTAGAAGGGGCTATCTTTCCTCAAATACAGCTGCAGAGAAATATTTTAAGAGCATTTAAAGTGGCACCTGTCTCTGGCAGATCTCTTTATAGGTGAACTTCTGTATTTCTATGAGAACATGGAGCTATCCTCATCAAAGTGGAGAGGAGGAGAATCAGACATCTATGGTAGTGATCTGGTGTGCTGGAGAAGGTTCCTGTTTGGGTGAGAACTTGCCTTCTCTCTGTACTTGGGTTCATATGTACACACTCTAGTGCAGCAACGATGAATTCAAGGTAGTTTTCTCCCAGTGTCCTGTCAGGCCACCATGCCCTGTGTCCCTCTTGCAGCATAGGCATGAGCAACCCCAGGAGTCTTCATTTGACATGTGCAGAGAATTTTGTCAGCAGCAGCAAGTCACTTTGGGCTGATGGCACAGAGATCTTCATTGCATTGCCTTTTAAGTTTAGATGTATGAACACACGTAGGACTGGAAACTGTCATGAGCTTGACTGCCAGTACACATATGATGTGGCTATATGGTCCTAGAACCATAGCAGACTGAATAAAACAAACTCCTCTTTTATCTTCCATTAGTCAGTGACATAGTTACAACCAGCAAAGAACTTGTCCTCTGTTTTCTGCCCCAAGCAAAGAGTTTTGCCATGAACAATGTCCTCTACTTTTACAGGGAAGGTGAGGATTTTGTCTCTCATTTCAAACTTTTCTGAAAAAAAAAGGTACAATTGATGCAGTTTTTAGCAGGAGCAAGTTTAGGCCCTTAGACTATGTCTATATGTTATGGTTTGAGGGAACAGGCAAGTTTTCTGGTATTGCTGCAAGGACCCAAAGAGAGGGGTTGCGTTTAGGACCCTTTGTGAAAAGGAGTCTGGGTTGGGGAAATCTGAGGAGTTTGTATTCTCTCCCACTTCATGCCAAACTTTATGAAAGTCAGGAAAACGAGAAGTTCCCCCCTTCTTCCTGCTCTCCTTCTTGTTGACACGTGGAGACATCCTGGAGAGAGAAGCAATCCTGCCTTTGCCATCAGCTTGCCACATGCTCTGCAGGATCCAAATCCATCGGGTACTGGGAAGAGCTTTGGACCCTTTTCCCTGCAACAGCTTTGCTGTGAGGGACTTTCAGAACTTGTAGCAGCGATCATCGGAATCCGGTTGTATATATATATATACACACACACATATATATGTATTTGTATATTTTGGGTTTTTTTACCACCTGTTACTCACCCTTCCCCATTTAATTAAATCTGTTCTAGTTTTAACTTCCAACTTTTAAGTCTCTATTCTTTATTCCCCTTATATCTTCCCCTGAGGGGGTGGAGGGGAATAACAAAGAACAAATTATTTTCTCCGGGTTGTGGCTCACCCTGGCCACTTAAACTGAGACACTATACTAAGGGATCTGGGTAAGAGAGGAGTCAACAGTCCTACCTCTTTTCCTGTGGTTTTAGGGGAAGGGAACCCAAGAGGTTAGGCTGGAAGTGAGCTACAGTGCTTTCTACACCATGCCTTGTCTAGACACTGAAGTGACAATAGGATATTGGACATACTGCACATAGAAGTGCTTGAAGTATTCCTGTAATATTCAAGTCCTACTATTTTCTTTACAGTTAACTGTTCTTTGCAGCTCTCTTGGGACTGGATCTGGTCTTTCAAAATGTGACAGGAGTAAAACAGGAGTAAATATTTGGCTGATAGGATGATGAGATTTTTTAAAATGTTATGGAGATTTAGAGATATCTTTCACTAAACATATCAGAGGATGTGTTTCCAACCCCTGAGATAGTTCTTAAAAAATTTCTACTTTGGCTTAGTATAATATTCTCTTATCTGGGGTATATCCAGTTACCTAGATTGCAGAATGCTGTTGTGCCAGGTTACACTGATGTGTTTCCTGTGAAATGCTCATCTGGGCTTCCTTAAGGACATTTGCATATCTCTTCTTACATTTAAATCCAACTACTCCTCAGTGTGCTATCTCATTAATTGTACACTGGAAAGAAAGAAAGGGAGAACACTGTGACCTGTGTATGTGTAGTACTTAGTGAGAACCTAGGGAATTATTTAATGAATTAAATCACCTCAGATATTTCTTCTACATTCTTGAATATCCCACCAGATCCCATATGCCTGTAGAAATTGCTATAGGACTCAGGTGGTCCCTCATTAGCTATAATGTCATTTAATTTCTTCCATCTTTATGCTCGAAGTACCTTCAAATAAAGCTTGATGGCATAATTCTCAGTGGCTATAATTAACAAACGAGGCAGAGGTAGGACAAGAACCGACATTTATGAGTGCAGAAGAGATCCATGTCAGTAGCAGACATCACAGTGTTTACCCAGTGGCAGCAAGCTAGTGAATTCAGCTGTCATTGTCAGTACGCCCTGAAGGGATAGAGGTAGTACTAATTAAAACTCACTAAGCAGAAAAGGGCCATTCCTAATGAAGATGTACTGATGAGACGTTTAGCTGTGTGCCTTGCATCTTCAGATGCATTAAAAGTAGCTTTCATGAGAGATTTCTCTTCCCAGGAAGGGTTGTCAATTTTCCTGAAGGATTTCAGTCAGTACCTTTGCTTCCTACATGGAACCATGCAGTGGCAGAAGTAGAAAGTGTCTATTAAAAATACTGTCTTTTGCAAAAACAATTCAGCCTGAGTTTTTGAGTGATGTTGTCAGGATGTACTCTGGAGGCAGAAGAAGAGCTCCTCCCTTCTTTCCAGCTCATCATGGGGATTGGAAGAGATGACCTCTGGAGGTCTTTTCCAACCTGATGTACTCTATGAGTCTATGATAATTTCAGCACTTTTGTGAAGGATAACTAATGTGTTAATCTACATGAACACAAATGAGTTAATTTCATAAGAAAAATAATGCTGCCAAAGTCAATGGTAAAATTCCTTTTGCCTTCAAGGGAAACAAAATGACTTTTGTGTGTGGCGGAATGTGGTTTGTTTTTTTGGTTCTTTTTTTTGCACTGAATACATTGTAGAATGTAAGGTAAACATTACCATACAATTGTAACAATTGTTTATCATAACTCCACCCTGACAGGTACTGACAGCCAGTAAGCATGCTTTGAATTTAGAGATCTTTTGTAAATACTTGCTCTGGTTCACCACCAGGTCATGTTGCAGCCAAAGAATTCTATTACATCTGTCTCTATATTTTTTGCTACGGGTTTGAATCTGTCCTCAGATCAAGACCAGACCTGAGATGTGCAACACATTCTGGGATCCCACATGCCAGCGTGTCCCTGGTGTGTTTGCATGGCAGAGAGATGCCAGGCAGCTCAGCACAACCCTCTTTCAGAACAGTGTGAAGGGGCAAAAAAAATCTTTATTTGGTTTTGAATAGTAATTTGGGGTATCAACATATCAGCTGGTATTATTTACGTAATTAAATGGAGTTAGGCACTGGACTGCTACCAAAATTCAATGTATTCACTCAACTCCTGAGAGAGCCTTCGAAAAATCCTTGCGGCTTGCACAAATATCTCTGCTCCATACTGATGAATGTGCTGTGAAAGTCTCGACACAAGGATACAGTTAACAGGAATAACTGAAGCTGCGAAGTAAGCCTGTCTACTACGGTTTTCAGCGTTACAGCCAGAATTTCAGGTTTCAGCTTCGCAGAAATAGCGTGCACCCTGAAAGTGTTTCCAGTGTTAAAGGAGTCATTGTCACTTGCATTTCTCACAGTAAACACTAGATGGCCATGTGGCCTTTTTCTTCTTGCCACGTTAAAACTTAATTACGAAAAAGCTCCTGCGGTGTACTTGATAACTATAAATAGTATCACATTAGGAAATTTGTGTAGAAAGTTTAGTCCATGTTAGACTGATTGCAGCAGGGTCAGAATTACACAATTGTATATATACCTGATAGCTACACATATGAAATGTAGTAAGAATTTGAAAAAATATCTTTTTATGAAGAAAAGAAAAATCTCTGATAACAGTTCCAAAGTAACATTCAAGGTACTTTCTGGTGTTGTAACATAGGTTATTTTCCTGAAGGAAGATTGCTTCTTGTTATGGGTGAATGTTCACATATCTATATATTGCTAATCCCTAAATTAAAACACATTTCATAGCTATCAGTCTATAAGATCTGAATACTATGAATAATTTGCACTCCCAAAGCATAGGCATCTTTGAGAACAAAAGTTACATTAAACGAAAAAGTTCAGCATCCTCACACGTGTTGCTCTAGGACTAGGTTTGCTCCAGTAACAATAGTCCTTCTTTTTTTAACTTTTTAACAGGGCCTTTGGCTTCCAGAGGTTGAATACAGTTCTTACAGACTCTTTTTTCTTCCCATGCTTTCATTATCTCTCATAGAAAGGATAGAAATTTTGCATCATCTGTTTTTGGTTCACTGTATAGTGAGAGGGAACCTTTATGTAAATAGTAGATCCATTGCCCACAGAACTCCTAGCAGTTAAATGCAGAAATGGTAAAATAATGCCTTATATATAAATTGGAAATACCCGATAAGTTATAAAATAACATTTATCTGTAGAATTATGTATCAACATTCTCTTTCTCTTACAATAGGCATTCAGAGAAGCAACAACACACTAAATATTCACAGAAAACCTACTGTAGACTCTAGGCTGGCCTGATGAATTTCTTTGATGTTCCCTACATCACTGCACATACCAGAGTTGTTTTGTAACATAAATTATTAAGTTCTCTGAAATTCTCTTCAAAAAGTTATCCCTGCTTATACATAAGATGTGTACACCATCCGTGACTTCTTTAGCTGCAAATTAGTTTAGATAGAATTTTATTGCTGAAGTAAGGTAAATCCTGACATTACTGTGTTGGATTACAAATACGTTTCTTACTTAGGATGCTACTGAGTACCTATATTAATTGTCATTAGGATGTTAGATCTTTATGTTGTGCCCAAAGATTTGAGGTGTATATTTAAAGCAGTTTTCTGGATTTTAGGCAGATGGCTTGTCCTTCATTTATGTTAGCCTCGAGTGGCAGATCTTTATTGACCATAAATTTCTGGCAGTCTTATAGTGCAGCTGCTTCATGTTTAATATTTGGATGGCAGAATGCTCAATAGTATTGAAAGCCAAGGAATTGGATATGAGTTTAATGCACTGCTTATTACTCTCAAAGAGCTATTTATTTCAGGGGGAATCAACTATGTATGAAGGCTGTTGTATCAAACAGATGAGCAGTCCTCTTCCGTAGACAGGACAAATCATTGTTTTAAAATCTTCAAGGCACATACATTGTTACCCCAGGTAGTTCCCATTATCTTCCAATGGGTAGATCTGGGCTGTTGTATTTTGCTTGTTCTCAAAATGTATTTGGCAACTGTGAGTGACTTTCAGTCAGATTCCAATGCACTTCAGCAGGCAACCCTAACCTGGTCCATGTTCAGTGCTGACCCTGCTTAAAATGGGAGGTTGGCCTAGATGGCCTCCTGAAGTCTTTGAATCAGGAATTTAATTTGCATTCCTGAACAAACCTTTTGAGACTTTTTATGACTTCCTACCAGTTCTTACCTTTTTTAACTATCCATGATTTTCTGCCTGTTCTGGGAGACAGCTGAAGTTATAGTGGATTTAGTTTCCAAACTATGAAGTTGATCTCTCAGCCTACATTTATACTGTGGAATAAAACAGGGCTGAAGCACAGACCTAAGTACTGGATCATAGCTTTTCTTACTATTTAACTTTTAAGATACTCATTGGCACAGCTTAGCCCCTCCCAGCTAGGGATTTGCCTGCCAGATAACAAGCAAATTCTTGGATGTTCTTGCTTTGGTGGGTATTCCCAATAGGCTGTTCACAAAAGATGAACAGCCTGTGGGGGAAGAGGATTTTCCCTGGAGATGTAACCAGATCAATGTGACTTTTCTTCCTCTTATCTATTTTGTCTGTTAGGTTAGATACATTCTCATGCTCTGAGGATCATAATGAACTATCTGCTGAACTCAGAGCAGACACCTGACTAAATTGCAAATGCAAAATCATTTGCAGATGTAAACTTGTAGGAGATTGTAGGTAGAATATTGCTGACTGAAAAGTAGTGGGTCTTGGAAGAGCCCTTCATTCAGAAATTTGATTAAGCATGCAGATTTTCTATTGCTGGACACTTTGTTCAACAGTGTAAGAGCTGTGTGGAAGTTAAGGATGTTTGATAACATAGAAATAATCTTAATTGACAGACATTTCTCACTGCAAATGTTGCCAATTGAACTGCTTGCTAGCTTACAAGATTATAACTTTTCCAACTTTATATTCTTTGGGTAGTTTGCCAGAGAGATGAGTATTTGCAAATAAATCTGCTAGATCCTTCCTTTTGGTCTGAAGTTCTGAAGGACATTTGGAAAGGCATCAGCATGTCCAGCAGCCTTCTGCAGGGTAATACCATCAAGTCCTTGTTTTATCTTTTATGCTGGAAAGGGTACTGAAAATATAAAGGGTATCTGACAGTTTGACATGTTTCAACAAGTTGTTTATAGACTTGACTTTGACAGGAATTACTTACTGGAACCTTCATGTTCCCGATATTTATAGGATTTGGATTTACTTGCAGCAGCTTTTGAGTTTCTTGATTTGCAGAATCAATAGGTGGAAGGTTATGCTGACTTTGCATAGCTGGTGCCCTTTGCAGTGTCTTGCTACCATATTTATCAGCAGGTTTTGTTAAGGCCAGGTTCCTATTTGACTCGGACTCCTCTTTTTTGGTGACTCAAAGGAAGGAAATGAAGCCTAACACAAGTCTTCAGAAGAAAGAGGAGTCAAAATATGGTTTTTGGTGATATCCTTAAAATATTGTCAATCTACATTTTCTACTTACCTAGTAATCATAATGTGTAAACTGACAGAAATGGTAGCTTTTGGCACCAGCTTTGTAGTAAATTGCTGAATAGAGCCTCTTCTAAGAACAGTTAGGCTGCATGTGGAACAGAAGACTTTCTAGTCCCATGGCCAAAAGTTGGAGCAGGGGAGAGTAGAAAACAGATCATGCATAAAGCAACACAAAACATAAAGTAAAATTATAGCACACTTTCCAGGTGCTAACTTAAAATGTTCCTTAGTTGACATCGAGGTAGCCAGATATTGTTTTTCTAGAGAGGCCTGTAAACATACTTTTTCTTCAACATGGCTGATATTTCCATGTTTTGCATAAAATGTCAGCTTTTCAAATCACTGATATTGTAGTAAGATGACTTAATAAACTCACAGTGTTGTAGCCACAGATTCCACTTTGAATTTCTTGCAGGTGCTCCCCGCATGGGGGTCACAGGTTATAAGAACAATCATATTTAATTCTGTAAAATTGATTTCTTGGGCAGATTTCCTGAGCTTGCAGTTTACTTGTGTAACTACCCTGTAGTGCAGGTGGCATTTGGTGGTAGTGGAATGTATATGTTCATCCTGAAGTGACAGCCTTCTGCTTCAGTTAAGTTTTCTGAAACACCATCAATGTTTCCGTGATCACCAACACCTCAGATTTACCTTTTTTTTGTACGTTTTTAGTATCTCATCATATGATCCATATTCCACTTCAGGATGCATTGTGACAGATTTATTATCCAATCCTAGCTGACAGACTCCAAGAATGTTCCATTATTATCAATTATTAATTATAATCATGTAACTCAAAATCACTGGGCACACAAAATATCTTACAGATATTTCTGATAAACATTATATCACTTCAGTAGTATAATGAAAGGTAATGATAGCTGGTAGGTTAAAAACTGAGATATAACTAAACAAACATCATCTTCCATATAAAAAATAGAAAGGTAACAATTCCACGCTGCTGTGGGAAGGCAGGGAAATATGTCTCTTGCTTTAGAAGTCCATCCCTGTTTGTTTTACATCTTTATGATGCAAAATGATATAGTACAACATATCTACTTTTCCACTGCCTTTTGAATTTGTATGTGGGATTTTACTTTTGATGTACAAGAAATTATTTAAATGGTAAATGATCCTGGGGAAATTAAGTTTTACTTAAATAAGAAAAATCTTGTGCCTCAGTGTTCAGTGCCTGAACTGATGGTGACAGGTTGGAACGAAATAGTATGGCAAACCCATATTCATGGGATTGTACAACCTGAGAGGATCCAGTCGTAACTATCATATTAGTAAAGAAGTTGGGAAACTTCTTTTTGCTTAGTGTATGTCCAAGCTCTTATATAAGTGAATATTGATATTCTGTAATGTTTGAAGTATGATTTGACTTGGCTTTCTCAGTTAAATATTCAATCTTCATTAAATTAATTCTCAAGCTAGCTCTGAGATCATACTACACTGTCTGCTTTGCTTTATTGATTACTATCTGTGTGCCTTAAAATCTTAGAAGTAAATAAGACTTTTCCACTTCACTATCTGAGAGTCATCTGAGGACGTGCACCATGGTGTGCACTATTGTCCCACAGAAGTACCCTGTGGGCAGAGCTGGCAGATTACTATTTATTTTTAATTGCACGTTACCAGCTAGTTACTACAAACTCTGAATAACAATATGTTGTCATCTCTTATATATCCAAAGACTATAAAATACCATAAACAATAAATATTTTTTTCTTCTATCTATTGAGTCATATTTATCATATCTGTATAGAAAATGTCTGGATCCAGACTGTATTCCCTTGTTCAATGTTTAACATTAAAATTAGTCAGTTAATTTTATGGTCTGTTACTGTTTGTAGTATTCAGCTTAAAAAACAGAGAAGTTTACCTTGTTATTTTTTAGAGGTCATGATGTTTGTCAGTTATAGGCATTTAAAAGCTAGAAACTCCAGCTTTTTCCAAGGGAAAAATGGCAGCATTTTTAGCAACGTTTATGGCAAACTAAGGTCCAACAGATTGTAATCATATATCAATGTAAGCTCATACCTAGACATTTCTAGTAAGAAGTATATAGATACAAAATAAGAAACAAAGCAGCAATGGAAGAGAATATTTGTATGGAATTTGCCAGTTATTCAAACTTTTGCAGTAAAATTTCCATCTCCCTTCTGTCAGACTAAAATAGCCTTGGGTTTTGGAGCATGATTTTTAATCTAAATAATTTTCTTGATCCACTTCACAAAGCAGCCTCATGAACAATTCTGATTGACACAACTGATATGACAGACGGAGATATAGGGTAGGAAAAAATTGTCAGAGACAGGGGGAATGGGGATAAGAGCTTTTAGAGTATCCATCTGCTGTAGTAACACATACTGGAGTGCTTGAACATACTTTGTTTGAGGACCTTATAAAATATGCATAGTGTTATAGGTTAAGCTGCTTGTGGAGCAAATAACACTCTTTAAGAAAAAGCTTGTACTAAGAAACATGAGCACCACCATCCTCAAACCATAGGTACATAGACCATGATGTTGTATCCTCTCTGTAACAGACAGAAAACACTGATGCAGACCTTCTTCCACTGTTTACAAGGACTCTGATATGACAAAGCAACTCTTTTACATTCGCACAGGAGTTACCTGTGTCAGACAATGCTGAGCTGCTGGTTTCAAAGCAGGATCTCCTTAGAATATGCAAGCTGTTTTCAGTGACAATTTCTACAGTACCTATTGAGAAGATTTTGACACAAATTCCCTCTACAGTCCCTAAGACATTTGATAGATAACACAGGGAGTTTTGGTATTATGGAAGGTGCTATGACCAAAGCTGAGAAACCCGTGGACTATTGACAGATGGAGATGGGCTGAAAAGACCCTGGATCATATATCTGTCTTATCCACTCTATCACACCATGATATTTTATAGAAAATAAGTTTTTAATAACAATTCCTTCTTGAAAGAACCTCACCTAAACTATTCTGCTATGACCTTCTGCAGTAAAGGGAAACTGCATTCATTATTTATACTGAATTTATATTTAGAAATTATTATTTATGCCAAATCAAAGACTATTTCTACCAGAATAAACTGTACTTACACATTTTTTATAACTTCATATTCAGACATTATTCCTTTGGGATCTCTACAGATGCATAATTTCCTCATTAATCATCCACAGGTTGAGCCATCTCTAACAGCCACAATGAAACCATCCTTCAGAACAGGAGGAGCACTGGGGGAAAGCAATTTCAGTGGCATCACACTGTATCTCTTGTCTTACTAGTTTTGCTGTTTCCCCCTCTATTCATTTTTTTCCATCCTTTGCCTCTTGGAAACCATCTGCAATTGAAAATATCCCTGGGCCACCTACTCATTCTGAAGTATGCCCAACAAGCAGTATACTATCTCTGAATAGTTAAACTGTGTGTTGTTTTAAATCTTGTGTACTTCCTGCCTTTATGACATAAATTGTCATGGATTATGAGCATAGATCAAATTCATGACTGTGCCAAGCATAGGATCCTAGAAAGTTCAGGCTGGAAGGAATCTCAGGAGGTCTCTAGCTCAAGGCAGGGACAGTTGTGAAATTAGATCAGGGCTTTGACTATTTGGGTCTTGAAAAACGCCAGAGGTGGAGACTGCACAAACTCTCTGGGCAACCTGCTTCATAGACTGCCTGTCCACATAGTGATTTTTTTTTCCACACCCAGTCTGTGGCTTTCATGTTTCAGCCTGAGCCCATTGTCTCTCATGCTCCAGTCATGTGCTGTTGCAAAGGGTCTCACTTCATCTTCCTGTTGATCTCCTTGGACACATTGGAAGGTTGCTATTAGGTGCACCTGAAGAAAGAATCTTCTCCTAGGGCATGCTTCCAGTCACTGAACCATACTACATAATGTTGTTGCCAAAGAAAATTACATGGCAAAAAATTTCTGTCATGGAGCAAATTAAACATTTGCTGTTGGCCAGGATTGAAGAGCTGAATAAGAAGAATATACCAGTCTGTCAGCTCAAATATGCTGGCATGTCAGCTCACCAGAAGGGAAAGGGCTAAATGCCTATGGATTTGAGGCAGATGGAGACTGAGCATCCTCTTTTGGAGAAAAAAGAGACTTTCACAGAAAGGCATGGCTGTTCTAAGCATTTCTGAACATGTCATAATCCTCATAAGAACAGGTTGAAGAAAGGGAGTGGGAAAGATCTTACATTACTAGGGATGATCTCTGCATTTTTTATTGTAACATTTGCTTTGCTGTCTCTCATATCACCAACTGTGACACTTTACAGGAATGCATTCATGATGAGTAGGTGAATATGACTGCATTTCTGTTGCCTTGGGTCCTCATGTGTTCTTAACTGCCTTTATAGGCTGATGGGCACTGTTTGAGCCATACAGTACCCTGATTTTGTATTTATGACGTCAGCTGACCTGTTTTTCTATGCATTGCCTCTTCAGACTTCCTAAAATGGTCTCTCACTGCTGTTCCTGAGCTCCTAGCAGTCAGTATTTTAAAGACATTTTATGTCAGAGGGTGGTCATAGACATCACAGTAGTTGCCAGTGGACCTACCCTTCATGAAAGTGGTCTGTTCCTTTTTTTGAAGCCATTTATAATTTTGGCCTCCTGTGGTATTGAGTTCTATGGTTTAATTGTCTCCTTTATGCAAGCATTTCCTTTGCTTGGAAAATAATTTATTTGCATGCTGTTTTCTCTTTGTCTGTAAAAGTTTTAGTCACCATTCATTTTTATATACCTCTATCACAGCCTTCCTCATCTGTCTTTTCACAGCTGAAGGGTCCTAGTTTATATAATTTCTGTTTGTTTGTTTGACAGTACTGATTATCTTTTCTTTCTATCTTTTTTAGTTTTTTTGGAACATGTTCATTGTGGGCATACTATTCAAGATGTTGGTCCACTGCAGACCTAAACAGTAGTATAAGAATATTCTTTGCTATATTCCTGTTTTAAAAGTTGATGAAGAGGTCAGTTGCACATCTTTCCCGATAACAGAGCCTTAAAACTCATCAGCTGGACAATGCCTAGATATATTTTTCCCTTCCAGTAGTGTTAGATTTATTCCTTTGCAAACTGCCCTGATTAATTCTAGTCTTTCTGCTCAAATGGACATTTTGTGCCTCTTATAAAACTTGCTTTCAGTATGGTAAGCCAAACTGCTTAGGCATGATGGATGATTCTGTGGGAATTGGTCAATCTATCTTATTATTTTAAAACTTTCTTTTAAATTTATTTCTATTTCTATTGGTATGACAGATTTTTCATAGGATTTTGTGTTTTAATCTCTTTCATGTTACCTAAAATTAATTTCAAGCAACATAAGTGTTTTTTTGATACTGAAAAACAAATCATCTTTTTGGTAGTTTTACTGGATTTTCACTCCAGAAGTGCTCAGAGTTACAGATATCTCTTAGAAAGCTGGTTAAACTAAAGCTAAGATAAAGGTTGTTTAGCCTCACTATGAATATCCTCTTACTCTTAGCCATACTGTTTCCAGGCAAACAAATCTTCCCTAGTATCCCAGCCTGCAGTGATCTATGATAGTTTTTAGATCATAGAAACATAGAATGATTTGGGTTGGAAGAGACCTTAAAGATCATCTAGTTCCAAAACCCCCTGCCATGGGCAGGGACACCTTCCACTCGACTATGTTGCTCAAAGCTCCGACCTGACCTTGAACACTTCCAGGGAGGGGGCAGCCACAGCTCCTCTGGGCAACCTGTTCCAGTGTCTCACCACTATCACAATAAAGAATTTCTTCCTAATATCCAATCTAAATCTACTCTTTAAGTTTAAAACTGATGCCTCTCGTCCTATCACTACATGCCCTTGTAGAAAGTCCCTCTCCAGTTTTCCTGTAGGCCTCCTTCAGGTACTGGAAGGCTGCTGTAAGGTCTCCCCGGAGCCTTCTCTTGTCCAGACTAAACAACCCCAACTGTCTCAGTCTGTCTTGATATGAGAGGTGCTCCAGCCCCCTGACCATCTTCGTGGTCCTCCTCTGGACTCACTCCAAGAGCTCCATATCCTTCTTATGTTGGGGGCCCCAGAACTGGACACAATACTGCAGGTGGGGTCTCACAAGTAAAGGGGGAGAATCACCTCCCTCAAACTGCTGGTCACGCTTCTTTTGATGCAGCCCAGGATCTGGTTGATTTTCTGGGCTGCAAGCACACATTGCTAGCTCATGTTGATCTTATTAACCAACGCCCCCAAGTCCTTCTCCCTGGGGCTGTTCTCAATCCATTCTCCACCCAGCCTGTATTTGTACGTGGGATTGCCTCAACCCACGTGTAGGACTTTGCATTTGGCCTTATTGAACTCCATACAGGTTGCACTGGCCCACCTTTCCAGCCTGTCAGAGTCCCTCTGGATGGCATCCCTTCCCTCCAGTATGTCGGCCACACAACACAGCTTGGTGTCATTGGCAAACTTGCTGAGGGTGCACTCAATCCCACCATCCATGTCATTAACAAAGATGTTAAGCAGCACCAGTCCCAATACTGACCCCTGAGGAACACCACTCGTCACTGATCTCTACTTGAACATTGAGCCGTTGACCACAACTCTTTGAGTGCAACCATCCAGCCAATTCCTTATCCACTGAGTGGTCCATCTGTCAAGTCCATGTCTCTCCAATTTAGAGACAAGGATGTAGAGACAGATGTGCCTCTCAAATGTTGAAACTTTCCATTTCAACCTCCCCTACATGATCTGCAAAATGTTACACTCTCAGGCATGGGAATGTTTAAAGCAGAACTTCTCTTATGTTCGAGATCTAAAAATAAACACAGTTTTGGCAACCACCATTGCATCTAATTCTACTCAGACAGCAAACTCTCGGGCTGCAGAGGACTCTGAAACAGGTAACGAGCCCCTCAAACTTCTTACAAAAATACTAACCTATAAAGACAATTTTGTCCTTGCACTCATTCAAGACTACTGCAGATGCTCTGTGGCTGTTTTAATTAATGGACTTATTGGGTCTTATAACGTGAAATGACAAGCATAATGTAATTTTCTAAAAACTGAAGGTAGTTTCACCTAATTATTTTTTTTTTTTTTAGAAAATCTAGTTTAGTTTGGTTTGGTTTGGTTTGTCTCTTAAATGTCAACTATTTCATTTGATTGTATATTCTTTTGGGGAGGTTTGGATACAATTTTCACAGTCAATCAACTAGATCTGAATTCATTTTACCTAAACACTTGCAAACACTCAGCACAATATCCAGTTGGGAGAAGCAAGACTTATTAAAAGCATCCAGTAAAACAAAAGCTCTCATTCCTTCAAGGACAGAGCAAAAAAGATAAACTTAAGATGACATTTGACCCACTTGCATTGAACTAATAAAATTAAATGCAAAAACACTCCAAATGAAAATTAAGTTAAAAATAAGGATATGTGTATGTAAGAAAAGAAAATTACTGGAATATGTTTTTAAAATTTCTAGCACTATGAGGGTAAACAAAGAAAAAACACCAGGAGCTAAGCTCTGCAGCTTTTAAACAAGTACTTAAGACATTAAGAAAGCATACTCAGTGTTACAGTTTCTGGTTTATTTTTTCATAGTGTAACTGACCTATAGAGAATTCCCAGGGGATAAAATAGATTCTGCTGCACTTGTTGATTCTTTTATAATCAGGAAAATAAGCATCATAAAATGCCATAACTCTGGCCTCAGACTGCTCAGAAGTTTGCTGCTCTAATTAAAAAGTGAATGTTCCCAATGTTTTGCCAAGTAAAGCTCTTTTATAACAAATAACCTTTTGATGGGGAAACCACACTGTTTGGACACCAAAAAGTAATTTTAAGGCTTATCTTGAGTCTGTGCCATGGTAAATACAGGCTAGAGCTTCTTGCCTTTCTTCTCTTTACTGAGGAATCAAAACAGACGTATTTCAGCAACCCTCTTGCACAAATATTCTACTGTAAATATAACTACAGTTTGGAGTGACAAATTCTCTTCTAATGACATTTTTAGAAGGATTACACACACTCTTACATTAGGGCAATGGCTCTATAGAATAAGATTGTGGCACTTCTATTATTAACATAAATTTGCACTGCTTTTCTGTAACTGCCACAAAAAAACTCCTTTTTGCCTGACTTCTTTTGACTTTATTCTTATGTCTTTTTTTCTTACTTTTTTTTTGCTTTTTTGTTAATTTTGAGGCTATTCAAGCAGTGTACATTTGAACTGAGGAACTCAGAAAACTCAAGAACTATAAGGCATTTTGAAGACACAAAAATTTAGATGTTGATAGTCATGACCTCAGTCCCACTCTTACTAACATTAATTCAGCATTCTTTCAAGTAAATGCAGTGTCAGTCCATAAACAGAACTTTCTTTACTAGAACACCCACAGGCAATACACTAAAGGTGAGAGAAGCCATAGCACCTTAACCTGCAAGCCTTAGTAAGGTACACCTTTAGATAGACAATATATCATAGAGTCGTAGAATGATTTGGTTTGGAAGGGATCTTTGGTCATCTAGTTAAGCCCCCCCTGCAATGAGCAGTGACATCTTGAACTAGACCAAGCTGCTCAGAGCCTTCTGTTCTCCAGGCAAAACAACGCCAACTCTCTCAGCCTTTTCTCATAGGAGCGTTGTTCCATCCCTCTGATCATTTTTGTGGCCCTCCTCTGGACCCGCTCCAATAGTCTCATGTCTTTCCAGATATAGGACTTTCCTTCATAGCCACTTCTTGGCTTAAAAAGCCCTTTGGTCCTTTCTATCAGCTTTGAAATACCTGTTAAGGTATGGCAAATCAAGTCTAATTCCCTATTGCTTAAGATGCAATGGCACAGCATCTTTATTTAATATTTTTAGTGTGTATTCTCAAATTCCTTGGTTTGATTTGGTTCAATTCTGAATACTGAATTCCTGTTAGTAAATTAGCCTAATACAAAGTTGTCTTGACAAGATCCTGGGGGTCTGCATGTCACCAGAAACCAGGAACTGACATAGCATTGTGAGAGATACTCAGCAGCTTGCAGATTTTCCTCTTGAGTCAATAAAGGCAAAGACAGCAGGGCCACTAATACAACAACATATCACCAAGTTCAGCTAGGTTACCCCAAGTCTGGGGGTTGCCAGCAACCTAAAGTATATGACACCTTCTGTGGGACTCTTCATGTATCGAGGTCCATGTGTCTGTGATACTTGCAAGTATGTAATGTTATTCGCAGAAACCAGAAAGCAGTAGACAGCATCAGAGGTGGTGTTGATTTGTCAGCCTGGAAGATACACAGTAAAAGGGAAGAGGTTGAGATAGCAAATATTTTTACATCCACACATCTTTATATGCTGTTGTATTTCACAGCGTATATGAAACATTAAACTTCTGATTTTTTGTTTGTCCACAACAGGACAAGAATTGCAAAGAGCACAGAACTGCAGGTAATCTGTTTTTATGACAAGTTTTCAGTGTGAATGAGGAACAGCAAACATAAGCCATTCTCATTACTGTTTTCTTGTTGTCCTCTATAGGGCAATCTGTTGGGTTTTTTTAAAGACTTATATTTCATACTAGTATGTGTTCTTGAACAGACCAGTTATCTGAGCTGGCCACTTCCAAACCCAAATGTAAATTATCTTTGTTCAGACAGTTCAAGAAATGCATGTCAACAATGAATAATAGTTATGCGTGTTTATGAAACATCTAAATGCTTCAGAAGAATTAAAGTAATTCTGTAAATTCTGGTTATTCAGATTCTATTTTGATGTGTATGCAAATTAGTATACAGTAAGGCTGTTATAATGTATGTTTTTTTAATGAATTGCAGAACATACATATGAGCCATAATTAGAGCTCTTGGGAACAGCATTACCTAAATCTAATTTGCTGACATGCCATCATAAGGTCAAGTAAGTCTTTAAAGAAAATAACTCTAGTAACCTGAGATTATAGACTTCCAGATTTTTCTTCAGCTTCGTACCACTGCATATTCATGCCAATGTTCAGCAGAATAGCTAACCCTTTTTGATAATAATTCACAGGCTCTAAGCCCTGCTGTTACCATTGGCTGAAACCATTAAGCAATACATTATAAATTAATATTCATTTCTTATACTATGACCCTGGTTTTATCTTTGTATTTGTCCTTCACACAAGTATAATTGTGAGGATTTCAGAAAGACAAAGAAAAGAAATTCTATAAACTGTTAGGTCTTCCTTGAGATTACACTTCTTTACTGCCATCTATATATAAAATTATTAGTAAAGCTCAATTAATTTCTCTTTAACTTTCTCATTTCCTTTAGCTGCAGTTGCTGTTTATTTGAGTTTGTGTGTTATTTTTATAACAATAGGATGCTGGCACCTACCACCTTACAGATGCCGGTTATGTACAGTGGCAATGTTTGGCAGAACAGAATTTTCCTCTGTATTATGAGATCTTTAACTTAATAAAACAAATCAGTGAAATGTATTTTTTTTTTTATTTCCTGTGTTTTTTCCCTAACAAGTCTCTTGGTAAAGTCTGGGAAATTCTTGTTCAGAAAACATTGAGTAATCTAGGTCAAAAGTCCTAAAAAGCTTATGGAATTTTCCATAAACAATACCACAGAGGTTTGTAGTCCAATTTAGTTGAAAAGTGAGCTCTGAGGTATAGTTTGCAATTATACAGATATACTGCATGTTAAAATACCAATCTCACAACTCATAATTATCTTGAAAATATGCTGAGGTGGCTAACATCTAAAAATATGACAACAGTAAAAGTTTACAATTTGGGATTAGGAATGATTCCAGACTATGACAGTGAAGAAAAAGAACGGATCCTTTTGTCTTACTATGGACACATTCGCAGCAGAAGGTTTTTTTTTTCCAATGTCACATAGCACAACAGGTTTGTTTTGATTTATCTGCAATATGCTGAGTAAATATTTGCCATTCACAGCTCTTTTGAATATGGCATTTGTTGACAGCTTTGAACATCATCTTCATGGTTTTGTTTTCAATAATTTTTATTTATTTTAGAAGCTCCAAGTGAGGCTAAATTCTCACTCTGCTTGGCACTGCACAAACAAATAGCAAGATAACCTCCCTTCATCAAGAAACTTGAAATTTGAGTAGCAGGGGTAGAGGAAGGAGGCCAAAATAATCTAGCCTTATTTTACATAAAGGGAAGGTACAACAGAAGTCTATGACAGTGATAACTTCTTGATTTGGTGCTCGTAAGTTATACTCCAACCCTGGTGAAATATATTGCCATTTTTAAAACTGTAGACAAACACTTGACTTTCCTGAATTATAAAAGCAATTTGAAGTTAATAATGTGTGTTATTAGCTCATGTAATATTCTTAAAGCTAGAAATACGAGAAACTTATATGTCCCTTACACTTATAAAGACATAAAGAAGAGACTTCTTTATTTAATTTGTGTTTTAAAGAATTTTTTTCTTAGAAAAAACATTCACAGTAATTAGAGATTTTTTTATTATTATTATTTTTAAAGTTACAAAATAGTTGCTGCTTTGCTGATTCATTATTTTGTAAATTCTGTCTTGATAAAATCTTTCCTTTTTTGGAGATACCTTGTAATTCCTGAAATTCCTTTTGCTTGGGCAACCTTCATTTTGATTTTTAAGTTGTAAAGCATGAAAAAACTCTGTACTTAAGCAACCTTGAGAGAAATATTGTGATAGTAACTAGTTTTGTGGTACGCTTAGTTTATGTAGAACAGTCCTTCTCGCTAAATATCTGAGAAAAAATGCACACAGTGCAAAATTTTGAGCTACATTTTGAATTGTTACGATTATAAATAAACTCTCCCTCACATTTCATTTTATCTTCATCTCTATTTACCTCTTCTTTTATGCAAACCCCTTTCCCATAAATCATTTTGACTTCATTGGATGCCCACCTTCTCTGCTCAGGATGCAGTCTAGTGGCTCCCTGTCCGCATACACGGAGTTCAACTGTCACAGTCACACTTTCATCCCTCTTTTCTGTTTTACTCCCTTTTTTTTATGACTCGTATTCTAACCCTTAGCCCTCTCATACTATCCTTGGCTTGTGCTGCCACCTACTAATCAGAGGTAATTGTTCTTTTTGGGAGTCATTCAACCTCTTACAACATGAAGTCTCTTTTCAAAACTGTTTTATTTGTGCTTTGTTCACTTTTAGCCTATTCTTATTGAACATATTAAAAAAAATAGTGCTTTGCAAATGATGTTTTTCCTAAGGTAGCTTTCTCCACTCCTTTTCTGTGGTCATTTCTTCTGTTTCCATTAATTTTCTGCTGTCGCTTCTGATTATTTGACTAATTCCAGGCCTTATCTAGCTCCATATATATGATTCCCATTGAAATTAATAATGCTTCCAAAAATAAAATATTTCCATCTGGCAAGCTCTTGCTTTTTCTCTGTATAAACTCTGCCCCTTCTGCAAAGCATTCAGACACAAGAGAGTACAGCTTCAGTTTTAAAGATGTCTACATAATTTGAGAAGAGACAGATCAAATAATTTTGCCTCTCATCCCCATTTTGGGTTCTTGAGTTGGATGTAATCCAACCAATCCACACAACCCTCACAAAGGACACTCTTGGGAACTAGTGCATAGTTTCTTTTCATATCCACCAAAAAACGGATCTTCAGGGACTAATGTGGAGGAGCCCAAATGCTCAGAGCCAGGAGCAGGGGGAAACAGCACTCTACAGTTTTGCATGTTTGCTTGTTTTCTTTATAAATATCAACCATGGACACTTGCTGTTCTTTCCAATTTTAACACTTCACAGACTCCTTTTTGCTCCATCTGGCCTTGAAGAATTCAGATTATGATTGGTCATTAGCCTATCAGCAATCCCATTATCTCTGAAACAGGTAAAACTCCAGATAAAAGTTCAAGTAAACCACTGTAACCTGGATGTTTTCTAGACAGGTATTCAGCATATTAATATAGGAAATTGTAATGACTCATAATTTCAATTGATATGTGATATCACTAGTAACTGAAAAAAAAGATCTACTGCACATGAATGACTGCTCCAACTATTCATTTGGCTTTTGGGCCTGATCCAAAATCTATTGAATTAACGTAATATTCATAATCAGATCCTGACACTGGAATTTATTGGGAGCATTTGTAAGAAGAGGTATAAAATTCTGGATATAAACAGAAAAAATAAATATAGCTTAGCAGTGCTTAGTAAACCATTCCGAATAATTTCCTTTTCCAACTTCTTTGCATCTCAATCTATGAATTCAGAGCAGAACCCAAAATATGCTTAACACCATAATTATTTCATTATGGGTCTAAGGACAATGTGCTTGAATAGTTAAAAGCCTTATGAAAAGCACAGTGAAAAATGAATGGAAGATTTTTCATCGCCTTCACTAAGCTTCATGTAAGTTCCAGGGTCAGGCTTATCCTTCACATATTTGTGTGTGATCCTGGCTCACCTATTTGAGTGTTTTATTTAATACTTCACAGCTTCTGCTATAAAATGTGTGCCTTCCTCAATGTGCAGAAATATTTCTCAGGCTGTGTTTCAAATCTATAATATATATGCACATACATACATATGTATGAAAGCTAAAATATATACAAATAGCTATCTGTATAAAAAATCCTCTCATGATGAAGGAACAGTTTGTATTTGAATGGGAAGCGTTACCTGAAAACATATGTCTGGTCAATGCTTTCCTTAAAATATTTCCAAGAGACTTGGTTTTATTAAATCAGTCATTGTGAAATGATCTGGGATGCAGAGATGATAACGGTAGTTGGTAGCTCTAGGCTTTCTACGATTTTTACTATCTTTTGAAGCAATAATATAAAATATTTAGAAAGAGATTTTTAACTTTGTTTCATTGAGCCAGCAATTTTTAAAAAGCAAAAGTAAAACTGTTATTTGTCTCTACAGTCCCCCTGTCTTTATTCTAAAAGTATTTATTTGATACTGATTTATGAGCAGGAGTTGTGTACAAATGAACATACCAATGAGAGCTGTCATTAGCTGCCTACAAACAGTATGAAAGCTGTTGTATCTGACAGGAAGGTTGACAAAACCTTTGGCCAAACAAAGCAGTGTTTGAGTTTTCCCCTGCTTTTGCTATCAGCCCTGTAACCTCTTCTAGCAAATGTTATCACACACAGGGAAAGTCTCCCAGCACATACCCCGTGGCGTGGATTCTCTGGCTGGCAGGGGGGGGGTGGGATTTGCTGTGTGGCAGATTCCTGGATGCCATGGAGGGGCAGAGGAAACCAGCAAAGTCTCACTCTCAAAAGGGAAGCAAGAACACTTAATGAGCAGTCTTTCTTCAGGTATTGTGTGCCTCCAGCATTGATATGGGGAATATTTTTCAGGTCAAACCTTATAAAGTTTGGATTATATCATATATCAATACCAAATTAAGGAAAATAATTAATACTTTTTAACTTTTATGTACACATAGAGAGTTTGGGTTCTGGGGAGAAAAAAGATGTCTCAGCACTGAGGAAAACCCACTAAGTGCTGTAAAACACAACATTAAATTAGGCATAAGTTTTCCAAATAATTATTAATATACTTAACTTTATTACCTAAACAGTCCCAGGCAAAGGGTGCAAAGCCTGAGAATCAAGGAGGAAGAATTTTATTATGAAGAATTATTAGAATAATAAGAAGAATTTTATGAAGAATTATTATAATGATATAATTACTGCTATTTTAACTCTAAGCTCTGAATTCCCTGTGTTTAGAGCTCATTTGTGTCCTTTTTAATGGTCTAATTTACCATCAAATGTGAGCAGCAATACATGTGAGATTTTTCTGGAACACTTTGAAGTCCCAGATTTTAAAGTGCCTCTTTTGCCAGTTATCTGAGGTGAGAATCAGGTCAGCTGCATTGTTTGAACAGCTTTAGTCTGAAAAAGAACAGTTTGGTTAAACAACAACAACAAAAAAGATTATATTTTTACTATTTAAAATGTATTTCTGAGAAACTACCCTTATTCAAGAAAAAAGTAGTTTATATCATTGATACTTGCCACATAACCTTAGAAAGGATATCATAAGATCATGCCTTGCAAAACACAGCTTATTATTCTGATTGCAAATTATTTGTTAGGTGCCAACATTGTGCTGCTTCACAGAATCAGGAAGAGATGGAGACATAGCTCCTGCTGTGAGGATTTTACGCAGATCATATAAATCCATCCCAAAATGCATAGGAAGATCCATGGGAGAGATCTACAGAAACATGTTGCTGTGTTTTAATTTGAGTAGATAATATCTTTGTTGAAATTAATTAGACTTGTGGATAGAATAAGTTAATTTAAAAAGTTATTTTAATTAACATAAATAGCACATTGGGCTGATTCTAGGACAAACGGGTACAGAGAAACTATGCAAAAGTAACCCAAAGGCTGAGAAAGGCTATAATGAGATGACAAAGAAGGGCAAGTTGAAGGCCAAGGACAGGAGTTCAGGCTTGATGTGAAAGAGAAAAAGCCAAGGCAGGGAATTGGAGAGGAGGGTGATACAGACCTTGTGCAAATAAAAGAACTGCACAGACTGGGATACAACATTTTAAATTGAGTGCTAGCAGAACTTCCAATATGTTTTGATTGTCTCTTGAAAATACCAGCTAATCTAAGGAAGCATGACAGCAGAATAGGATGTAGTTGTGGATATGTTAGTAGGTGAAATGTGCTTCCAACGAAGTAGGAATGTATTTGCAGAATGTATCTCGGGAAACATGCCAGGAATTCCAACTTCCAACCACAATCTTGTTTAAATAATACTAAAAATGGGAAGAAATTTTGTTTTGTTTTGTTTATTCCTTCTTATTGGCTTCCATTACATAAAGTTTCACTGGTCTGTGAAGTCTTCTGCTGCCAAATGCCCTGAGGAGTTGTCTTAATCTAGTTTAAATTCATTTCTCACTTTGATACACAGGATAAAAGCTACTCTTCCAATTAAAAAATCTGTTTCACTGACTTATACTAATGAGTAATTAGCTATTATCACATATCTCAAGCTTAAATAATTAATACAGCCTTTGAAAGACTATGAGTAAATGGTCAAATAAAGCCAATTAAATTAAGACAATGATGAATAACTCTCACTGTTATAAAATATATGGCTTGATTCTATAACAACTGTCATGTATTAAATTTCTGTGGTATAACTAAACCATCTGTTTTAGAAAACAGAATATTCCCTGGCTATTAATAAAGCTGGGTCCACTTTAATTGTTTTTGAATGTCAGTATTGTGTTACCCAATGCCTGCTGTGTTACATTCAATTCATTTTTAGGCACAAGATCACAAAAACAATTTTATTGAAACCCACAGGGAAACTGGATGTTCAGGTTGAACCTTCGTCCTTAAACTATAATGTTTTCATCTTTAAAATTCAATCTCCAGAAAAAAAAAAAAAAAAAGGATAGCCTAGAGTGAAATAACAAATCTCTCAGTGGTTGCTTGGGGCCACATGGAGTAACACCACCACATATGTTCCTAAGGGTGATTTTAAGAGCATTTTGTCAAATTAAGAGTCCAAAGCAGCTTACCTTCAATCTCTCAGTTCTTTTGTCAGGTCTGTGATTTGTCAAAGGACAAATTCTAAGAATACATCTCAATTGGATAAAGACATAAATTTTAAATGTAATGGAGAATGACATTAATTCTAAAATTCTACAATTCCATCCATATGCAAGATTTGTAACCCAAATTCTAGAGGCTACTCTCTAGTTCTTGGGCAACTTCAACTGCATGACAGACTTGAATTCTCAGACTAAGGAAATTATTTCTGTTCTATTTGGATGAAACAGGCATGTTTTCTGGACCGAGCAACATCAAAGGATTTATATCAGGTTTGCTGCATTTGTTAAGTGAACATCACAGCCTGGCTTTGCATATTTTGCATATATGTATAAATGCATAGATACACATACTTGAAATGTCCATATTCTTTCAAAGAGTTTTGAACTACAGGGTGCTAGGATAGTTGTAGTGTCTTCCTTTGATTAGTTGATTTTCATTTTTCTGATTCACAACTGTTAAGATTTGAGGTAACTACTTCTCCTTTGTTAGCTCTAAGAAACCACGTCACCAATAGCCTAGTCCTCCTGCTTCTGGAAACAGGATGCTTATATCATACATCTTTGTTGCCATAAACCATGTTCCTGGATGTGATCTGTGGTCACTGATCGTAGATGCTAGTTAAAAAGATGCACTTAGCTGTAGATTGTACCAAGATAAAGAATGATGCTATTTAATGCTGGTAAAGTCATCTATATCGGTTCTTCAGTTCTAGCTGTCATTTGATTGTCCACATATGTGAAATTTCCTGAAGAGTATTAAGTTTGTTGACTGTTGTGGAGGAAAACATGAAGATATACAAAGATGCTGGTGAAAGGTGAATTTATAACTTACAGAAGAAAAGATCACATGGATCAGTTGTATTTATGACTTGTACTTTGTCAGCTCTGGGCAAGGATTCCTCTGAATGTCTGTCAGAAGTATGGCTTCAAGAGTATAGAGTTTTATTTAATGATTTTGAAGCCTATGGAGAACTTGCACAAAAATCACTGTCTTGTATTTCTGTTGTCATAGCTACTTTAACCAGTAAAATGAAAACTTGGTCTGTCCAACTGATGTTTACAGATTGTGTTCTCTTTATGATTGACCATAGCACTACATCATTTACTTTGAAGGTTTTTTTTACATATGGTGAACATCTGAACTCTGTCTTTACACAGTTTAACCTTCTTTAAACCAGGAGAAACAGAGAGGCATTGTGGTGATGTATGATGCAGTGTTATCAGTTGAACCTAATTGAACAAGAGTTCCTATAATTTCATTCCCTTCTACATATTAATTTATTTGAAGAGCATGATGCCAATGCTTTCGAGCATGACTGGAGTGCTTGAAAGAAATGTAGATTGATTGAAATACAATGCACCAGCTGTGCAACTAAAATATTTGCAGAATTAAAGGTGGGACAGTAAAAAGTGCATAACATTTTCCAGTTAACTCTATTACAGAGGTCTTACTGATTTTAATGGGCACAAATTTAGACTCAGGCTTTGAAACTCCTGTTTTAGATACAATTGTTCCATTTACTTGAAAAAATTTAATCATTTTACACTGCTAGTATATTATATATCTATCAGGTAGTTCTAGTACCACAACATGATCAGTTAAACATGCTCAGTCTCTAATTGTGGTGTGATGAAGGGATAACCCAGATAAAAGTGTTCTATTATTTTAATTAATTTGCCTTTTGAACTAAAATCTTTCGTGCTTGTTCTCAACCTAAAGGTGAAAGTTCTCAAAACATACAATGTATGTTGTATTATTAGTTAATTAATAAAAATACTACTATGCAATCATGCACTTAAAAACATATTTTAATGCAGACAAGTAAGAAGACAGCATTAAGACTGACAGAGTATTCAGACTAAACTTCCATTCTTTCAGCTACTGTATGTTCATTTGTATAAGCTGTAACATGGCATTGATTTGCTGCTATTAAAGCCAACAACAAGATCATTATTGATATTCAAGGTGGATACAGTTGAAAAACTTTGATATTTACTAAATATTTGTGAAAATTACCCAAATCAAGATAGTTCCTTTAAAATGTGCAAGTATTGGAATAGGCCACTACCGAAATGCTGTGTGAAATATTTCTGTGTATTTCTTACAGGGAAAAATCATAGTTTGATATTGAAGTATTTACTCAAACAGATTGCCTTACTTCTGTCATAGATAATAAGTTGTGTCCTATGCATCTTAAAAAGGCATACTAGGGACTACATTAGGAAATACTTTAGGAATACATTAGGTGAATAAACATTTTGTGTTTTGAATACCTAATTTTACTGGAACAGTTTCAGTGACCAAGGCCATATATATTTCTATAGTTTCAAGGTGATTATTTATTTTCCTCTGGTGTAATGGACTTTTAAACTTCTCACAATATTATCGGGAACTTAAAAATATAAACACTGGGCGATGAGTAACTTCAGGGTACATTTTGTGAGTTTTATACTAAGAGCAAATATTTAACATCTATGATTTTGCTACTAGAATATCATCTACTAAAGGTATTTTATTCATCTTGGCTTAATAGTGCATTACCCCAAACTATTGTTTCTTGCTTATGTTTTAAACATTCTTCTTCAATATTCACACTTCGTCTTAGCTCAAAACAAAAGATACAGAGAAATTAAATTGATTGGAAAAAATATTATATCTCCAGTATAGTTTTCATATTTACAGAACCTCTAAAAGTAACACTGATTTCTGATTTTTAAAGTTTTGAACTTTGTATGAGGTCTGTCAATAGCTAGGATTAGTTATATGGCTACTGAGAAAAAACAGCAAACAAACTTTCAGTTCTGATTCCATACCACTGTTATGGAAGGGGTAGGATTTAGCCATTTCTGCTGGAACAGAAATTAATTTGTACTCTTAATCCACATTGACTATAATACTTTAATTAAACGCCTTTCTTGCAAATGCAGATGTGAATGCTTCATTTCAAATACATGAGTAGTCCCCCAGAAAGCAATAGGACTATTCAACTTCATAAGTGCCTGGGTGTTTACAGGATTGGAACCTGAATTTTCACACAAGAGTTCCTTCTGTATTGGTAAAAGGCACAACAGAATACACAGTAAAATGGAATGAAAGCACAAAGTTTTTTTAAAGTCAATCACAAAGTCTTTAAGATCATATACAAGACATTGCATTTTCAGGTGCATCGATGGGACAATGCTATAATGTATTGTCTTCACTCTACTGCTGCCAGTCACCAACATACATTTTCTCCTATAGTTTGTGTTAAGGTTACCCACCATCCTCGTACTTTTAGAAGAGAGATAGACCAGAAAATCTATTTATATGTTTACACATTAAAAAACAAAAACAAAAACAAACAAGCTCCACAGCCTTCCTTTGACCAAGGAAGCAGAAACACATACAGTCTATTGACACAGTGGAACAAGCTTCATGCCATGTAATTGAAAAGGGGGTAGACATGAAGCCCTTGTAGGTGCCTGAGTTATATTATCACCAAGACATATTTGATAACGTAATTGGGACCAGTGCTGTGCATTCCAAAAGCAAAATAAATTATTCTTTGTTAGATATTTTCATGACTACCAGGAACCAATCATTTCTAGTGGGGATGTTTTTTTCTACCCAGAGAAAGCAGGCATTGCATTAGAGGCTTTAAAATTATCCACAATTTCTCTTCAATTTGGTGACAGAATTTTAACAAGTTGCTTCCAGGAAGCCTTGAGAGCTTCCCTCAGCATCTCATTCTGTTCAAGCCTTAGATATATCCCTGCAAGTACTATGGAATTTAAAATAGTTATAATAATTTTAAAATTGGCTGTGGTACGTCACCACTATTAAAATTTCTATCAGTTTTTTATTATATATAATTCCCCCGTAGCACCATGGAGTTACCTAACAACAAATTTACTCTATTATAGGTTGTATGGGATAAAGTTGGGAACAGTAATGTAATGCAAAACTCTGTTCAGTTGGTTGCAACTTTCTCAAAAGTTTTTTTATTCATTGCTATTGTTGGTTTTACTTAAATTTTCACCCTAGTCCATACTGTATTTAGTAGACACATTTTGGTTAACCATCCTAGCTTTAATGTCATGGATAACAGACCTCTGTGAAAGTTGCAGCTACTTGTTCTTGTTCAGCTCCAAACCATAGTTTTCCAGCACAGTATGTAAATTCTCCCTCTTTGAGTCTGCTGTTTTTCATGACTTTCATGTAAAAAATGGCATTTTTCACACTCCAAACAGGCCATAAACTCCTTAGTTCAGTCTCCTAAGCCAGAGAGTTTCCATCAGGTTTTTGTGCAGTTTCTATTTCAGAGAGAAATGAGGCAGATTATCTGTGTCAGGGGAAATCTGTTGTAGATGGCAGTATGTTTATGGTGTTCTGTAGAAGTCTACAGAGAACTCATGTTCTTGAGATGTATTTTACTGAGTAGTTAAGTATTTCTCATCTTTACTCAGACCAGTGTAGGAATAAATTTGCACAGAATAATTTTTACATTTATAAACTACCACCAAAAATCTATCAGTTTAGTGCAGGAACAGCGCTCATGTTTATTTTATAAAGGCTGAATTATTGTAGCAATCCCCTCACATTTCTTTATAATACTAATACATATGTGGGAGCCTACTAAAGACATCAGACTACTAGAGAGTGTCCAAAGGAGGACCATGAGGATGGTGAAGGGTCTGGAGGGGACTTCTTATGAGGAGGTCACTTGTATTTTTCAGCTTTGAGAAGAGGAGGCTGAGGGGAGACCTCATTGCTGTCTACGGCTTCCTTACGAGGGGAAGAGAAGGGGCAGGTACCTATCTCTTCACTCTTGTGACCAGTGACAGGACTCAGGAAATGGCAAGAAGCTGAACCAGGGGAGGTTTAGGTTATATATCAGGAAAAGGTTTTTCACCCAGAGGGTGTTCAAGCACTGGAACACGCTCCCCAGGGCAGTGATCACAGCACCAAACCTGCCTGAGTTCAAGAAGCATTTGGATGATGCTCTCAGGCACATGGTGTAGGATTCTTGGGATGCCCTGCACAGGGACAGGAGTTGAACTTGATAATCTGGATGAGTCCTTTACAACTCAGCATATTCTCTGATTCTGTGATTCTATGATACTATGAAAGGAATATCATGCTTGTTCTGGTGAGGTTTAATTTGGTTAGAAGGAAGAGAGGGTTTATAGCATAGATTGGCATATAATTACAGCAGAAAAATACCCAAGGAAAGTGATTGTATGGGCAAGAGTTGTATACTGAGCAGAAGCCCTTGATGAATGTCTTCCAAAAGAAAAGAAAACTCACTGTTATGCTGGAAAATAAAATTCAGGTTTATGATGTTGTCATAATAATCTTCCTGCAGGTAAAAGAATTTCAGATTCTAGAAAACTGTGAAGTTAAGGCAAAAAAATATTTTAAAACTCCAAAAATTACTTCCAAAACAGGTTTCAGTGTCATTAAGAAAACAGTATTTGTAAAGCAGATATAAAAGATTCGGTATGTGAGTGGATGAAAAAGGAGCTAACAAAGCAATTATAATTTGGCTGGAGGATTTGAAGGATGAAGAGAGAGTTCTTACTAAAGCTTTAAAGAAAAAAAGAAAAGGAAGTCAAGTGTAAAGGAAATCAGATATTATTTTTTCCTGATCTCTCTCCAAACACCCCATTGAAGAGGCAGACCTTTATTCCAGTAAAGAAAGTTTCCTTGCCAAAAATGTGGAGGTGGCTACTTTGTTTCCAGTCAAGCTGAGGATGAATTATGAAAATAAAACTTATATCTACTGGGACCCTCAGTCGTCTGAAGATCTGTTGCAACATGTTGAAAATGACTTAATTCAGGAAGATCTGGATTCTAGCTCAGGCTCAGAGGGAACTTGAGGACTTTATGGCTTCAGTTTTTTTTTTCTATCAAGTTTTATAGCCCACATTTGTAGTAAAATAATGTTGTTTGAAGTTTGTATGTTTCATGGGAGTGGTGTCTTGAAAAAGTTATTTCAGTTAAATGGCACCAGATGGAGTGTTTAGTTTGTGACAGGATTCCAGTGTTTAGTTTGAAATTATGTTCTTTATTTAACGGCTTTATGGTATCAACAGCTATTCTGCTGGCATATATTCTTGTTCTGCCCCTTGGAAAAAATGGATAAAATGCATCTTGAATCGATTTTGGAAAAAAAAAAGCTATGCTTAGACATTAGCATAGAGGATTTTCTTCCCTATGAGGTTTCATTACTTCGCATCAGAGTATGAATTAACTTTTTAATTCAATAGTATATCTTGGTTCTTTTTTGACTGTATGACAAACCCCAAAGATAAATAGGTAGGACAGAATAAATCCTCAAAAACAACAATAATAATTAATATTTAGTGTGAGAGTG